>VRLP01006064.1:0-31419 GCA_009660295.1 Lophius piscatorius | reverse complement strand
TCAAAAATAGAGTTATTCAATATACATTAATGTGAATAATAGGAATTAGTTAAACTGTAGACATATATAAGGTCCATGTTGTGTGCGTTTAAGGCGTGTGGTCGTTCCGTTATTACGGGAATGCTTTGCTGTCATGCCAGAAAAAACGTATAATTTTCACGTTTTTACATGATAACTTTCACGTTATAACGCGATACTAATTTTTATTTATTTTTTGGCATGACAGCAAAGCGCCTCCGTACATTACGGCGTCTCATCCGTGACATCTAAGAACAAACAAACATAAATACACGCAGAAAACTCTAAATGTTTGTGTTAAATATGTAACAGTAAGAGTGGGGGGGTTTGGCGTGTAAATGACTTTACAGATTTTTTTTCCTTTAGTCCGTTCGGTCCATTCAGTCACTGTGGAGACCCCCAACAGAAAACTGGACCCCCTACTGATGCTGCTCCTACTAGAAACACTGTTATGGGTTCATTCATTCATACGCCTGCTGGATGCCTGAAAGTCCTCATCTTCATCACTGAAGCCGAACAAAAGAACGGATCTTGACTATGATACACTCATTTTATCTACATATTTATTCTCATTAGGTCTAAATGTTGAAATATTTAGCAGGAGGATCTTCCGTTCGGTTTCTGTCAGTCTTCACGGAACCTCTGCGTGTCCAGGATCTGCGGTCCAGTCTCTTGTGGTCTCCGGGGGACTAGAGGGGAACCTCCGGAGGGTTGTTCCTCCTCACCCGGGCTTTCCTGCTCTCCTGCTTCAGCTTCAGGGTGCGGAGTTTCTGCTGCCGGCGCTTCTCGCGGTACCACAGCTGCTCGCAGTACTCGTCCACGCTCAGACTGTTGCTGCCCGCCATCTGCAGGTCTTTGTAGGTCTTCAGAGGAAGCTGCTGAGGATGCTGGGGCAGCCAGGAGTTCCGGTGTCCCGGTAGCAGAGGCTGTGGGTGGAGGGCGCCCGAATGGCCCAGAAACCCGGCGGTCCTGGCGGAGTTGATCTTCCCGAGGACGGCTGGGTAGTTGGGGCCGTGGTTCTGCTGGTAACGGGTTTGCTGGAGGCTGTCGTTGGGGATAATTTGAACTCGGTACCGGACCAGGACCTGGCTGTAGGAGTGCTCGCGGCTGACACAGGTGTACAGGCCCATGTCTGCCACCTCCAGGTGTTGAACCAACAACCCACGCCTCATTTGGAGGAAACGGTTGTCATCAGTCTGAGGGAGAAAAGACAAAGATTATTACATCACAGAGGCACTAGAGCCACATCATCACATCACAGAGGCACTAGAGCCGCGTCATGACATCACAGAGGCACTAGAGCCACGTCATGACATCACAGAGGCACTAGAGCCACGTCATCACATCACAGAGGCACTAGAGCCACGTCATTAAATCACAGAGGCACTAGAGCCACGTCATTACATCACAGAGGCACTAGAGCCACATCATCACATCACAGAGGCACTAGAGCCACGTCATGACATCACAGAGGCACTAGAGCCACGTCATGACATCACAGAGGCACTAGATCCACATCATTACATCACAGAGACACTAGATCCACATCATTACATCACAGAGGCACTAGAGCCACATAATAACAGATCGGGGGTTGAATTATCTTGATTATCAAACTGATATTTGCTGAGAGAGTCCTGCAGGTGATCATGTGACTCACCACCTCCCTGCTCTCCAGCGTCTGACCCACAGCCTGCTGCTGCACCGTCCACCTGAGCTCCGCCTGAGGCGACCGAGGAACGCATTCCAGGAAGGTGGAGTTTCCCTCCACAGCGTACACCACCTTCACCTCCACAGAGTCGGACCCTGACGGAGCGACACACAGATATATGAAGACTTTCAAGGATGGTTTTTCTGTAAGTTGGTGTTTAGAGCAGCAACAAGATCTATACGACATTTTGTCTTTGACTTATTTGTATTATAGCTGGAGCATCAGATTTGAGTAAAAGGCTGCAGTCATACAGAGCAACCACTAGAGGGCGCCAAGCTTCTGCCTGCAGGGTTAGCAGAGTATTTTTGTATTTTAGTTTCATACATATTATAGTCATACTACAAGATCAACAAACCATATTTTATATTCAGCATTCCCAAGGCCGGATTCATTATTTTATTTATAAATAGGAGTGTGAGTCAGAATGCCGAGAAAGAAATCAGACGAATCATTCTTAGCAAAAAATAAAAAATAAAGAAATATTCTTCAAAAATGTGAATTTGCAATAAAACCTTCTGGTTGTATTATGTTTTATTTTTACAAATCTCAATATAGGCCTAACTTATTATTTTTTTTAATAGAAATTTGAGTGAGAGGCTGTATTCTAAAAAAAAAAATAGAGAACCAAATCATAAAAAACAAAAAACAATGTAATGAAAACTTTTAAATTCCTTCTTGTAAGTCAAAATTCTACCAATATTTAAAATTTTCTATTTATACAATTAAATTTATGCTGTCCGTTACTTGAGCGCCGACAGGAAACGGTTTCAGTTTATCCACGTTAGTCGGAGGAGGAGGTCCTTACCGTCCTCTTTGATCTGGCACTGACTCCTGGGGTCTCCGTACTTCACATCCTGTCTCCGGGCACGCCTGGCAAACACACACACATTTTTTTTAAATTCCTTTTTACTCTTAGGACCAAATAAAATTGAAAGGTTTCCAAGATGCTGGATGGTTTAGAGACGGCGGTTCTGAGCAGAAGACAGGAGGCAGAGCTGAAGATGTTCAGATGTTCTCTGGGAGTGAGAGGAAGGACAGGATTAGAAAGGAGACATCAGAGGGACAGTCCAGGTTAGACGTCCTGGAGACAAAGTCAGAGAGGACAGACTGAGATGGTTCTGACCCGTGAAGAGGAGGGATAGTGGATCTACTGGTAGAAGGATGCTGGAGATGGAGCCGCAGGCAGGAGAAGAAGGAGAGGAGCTAAGAGGAGATTCTGGATGTGGTGAGAGAGGACATGATTGGTGTGACAGAGGAAGATGGAGAGGACAGAAAGATGAAGATGGAGACGGCCGTGGAGACGCCTGAAGGGAACATCTGAAAGAAAACTTCATTATTTATCATCTAACAAATCAAACATCTTATTAAACTTAATAAACGCCACCGTTTCAGATTATTTCTTGGTGATAATTATCACATATTTCTCTAATCACGCGTGACTTGATGATGATGATGATGGCCTGGATTCAAGTCCGTGACTCTGACACGCATCGTTTAACGTCCCGCTGACAGCAGCAGATAGAGACGCTGCTGCCTCGAGATAAAGTTGTATGAGAGCATTAAATCCTCCCCCCTCCTCCTCCTCCTCCTCCTCCTCCCCCGTGTTGTTCCTGGGCGTCTGCCGACTCCTCCGGTGGGGAAAAATATGAAGCTACTGCGATTATGAATGAGGAAGAGTGGAGGGAGAACCGGCCAAGAAAACAGAGAGTGTTGTTTCAGCCATGGTGTGTCATGACGTCTACCTCCACTCCCTGTCGTTTTCCCACCCGCCGACCCCCCGCCTCCACCCGCACCTCCACCCGCACCTCCTCTCTTCAGCTCCTTTTACACGGCATTTGCTAGGCGGGCCTGGAGCACTTTTATATCAGGAACCGGATATACTTGATGTATCATAGAGTTAGCGAGAAAATGTCCCAGAGTGCCCCCCCTCCCCCCTCCCTGGTCTTCACCTCTTGCTGGTGGGGAAGAATCTGGAGCAGGTCTGGCCGTCCCAGGAACAGTAGGGGTCCCTGGCCAAGCAGCATTCGGCGCAGTCGCTCCCGTAGAGCTCGCACCTCTGGAGGCCCAGCTGGGCCACGCCCAGCTCACTGGAGACGTAGAGCTGTTGCTGTGGAGAGAGACACTTGGTAAGTTCACCAGACCTCCTGAAAAAAGGGGGCGGAGTCAGTCAGGAGGATTCGGAGTGTTGGACTCATAGTAGAATCGACTTTCTTTTTTCAACGTCATTCCATCGGGGTTTTTTAGTCGAGGATGAATTCATCACATCTTCTTCTTAGGTCTACAGGTGATTAGGGCGTCATCACAGTGGATTCTTCTTCATTACTCCTTATCCTCTTCATCCCTCTCCGTCACACCTGCTTCATGAAATGAGGTCTAATGACCTCATTTCCTGCTCTCTAGCCACTCCCCCATCCTAAACCTCAGCACTCTCAGCTCCGACTCTACTTCCTGCCTCAACACCTCCGTCTCCGGTCCTTGCATCATACCTGGTCTCACGATCATCTTAAACTCCTCCTCTTTCACCCTCACTGGAATCTTTCTTGACAAAAATCGATCTCTTCTCCATCCAATCCAACCCGCCCGTACTCTTCCTCCCCTCATCTCCCTGCTCAGTCAACATCAAGCATTTGAACCTCCTCTTCCTCCTCCTCTCAGACGCCGATCCAAGTCCTTTTAAACACAACTAAACCCAGAAAACATTCTGCTTCATTTCAGCTGCAGAGAAAAGACAGAAAAAGGCTGAAGGTCAGACAAACTTACTCTCTTGGTGGACAGCTCCATGCTCAGGATGGGAGAAGACCCCTGTGGAGAAGAGGGATGTGCATACTGTCAGTGTGATGTATAGACACAGATCAGCCATAACATTACATCCACTGACAGGTGCAGGTATGACATTGAATGTCTGGTGAGGCCGCTGGGGAACATTCTGTCCTGAAGTTGATGAAGCGATCTGAGCGGCTTTGAGAAGCGCCAAACAATGATGGCGAGATAAAAGTTGATCATAGAATCTCCAGACGTGCAGGTCTTGTTGGTTTCTCCTGGTCTGCAGTGGTTAGATCCTACCATAACGGTTCAAAGAAGGACAACTCGGCGCCGGCCGAGGGGTCACGGGCGCCCCGGGTTCATTGATGTGCGTGGGGAGCGAAGGTTTTCCCGTGACATTTTTAATGATGTTACTAGATGTGGCTGAACCCAGAGGTCTACGATCACATCTGTGTGTCAAAGGTTCCGTGTTTAAGATCTAGGGGGTATTTAGTGGTACGTCTTTGAATATATATATATATTTTTTTAAATGTAATTTCAGGTGAAAGTAGAAATATTTTCTTTGAAGGTTTTAATGTTTGTTTTTAATGTCCAGATGTGTGTGGACATGTGGACAATGTGGAGATGGTATGGTCCTGTGTCTGAACAGACGGGGAGGGATTTTTCGTTTTTACTGTGTTTTAACTAATGGAGGATCCCACTTTTTATAAGCACAAGGAAAGGCAACTTAGTGAATCCTCCGAGCCGGGTTGAATCCTCTGAGCCGAGTTGAATCCTCTGAGCCGGGTTCAATAATCCGAGCTGAGTTGAATCCTCCCAACCGGGTTGAATCCCCGGCTCGGCTGCAGCAGCTGCAGATGCCCCAGCCTCCTTCCCTGTGAGGCTGAGAGGCTGGCGGCCAAGCCGGGTTGAATCCTCCTGGCTACACAGCTGACGGGGTGGACTGCAGTGACTCCCCACGGCCAAATTTTACACACTGGACCTTTAAATATTGCTGGAATCTGTAGGCTGATTCTCTCTAACGTCCTTCAGTGATGGAGTGAAGAAGGCTCAACACACTCATCATCCGAAAGAAGGAGACAGGAGGTGTGATTCTGACCGTTAACATTTACGCTTTTTTAACATGCACATGCATTCTGTTCGGGTTTTTTGGGAAGGTGTACTTTGACTTTTTGCAAAAAATGGTTTTCATGAAAACCTGCAAAAAAAGAGAAAACATCAAAGCCACCCAATCTAATTCCGAAAGTACATCAAAGTTGCAAAGTCCCAAGCCGCAAACTCATCTATTTATGACACCTGTTAAATTCCAATCCTTCGCCATCGGACAGGAAAGAGTTTTTGTCACTTACTTCGCCACATCGTCAGCAGCAGATATTTGGAATTTTCACTGATGGTGTGATTTGACTTTGATTTGATTCAGATAACGGCAAACATTTTCAAAACTCTATTTCGCAAACAACCAAAACCCTCAAAATAATTTGTCACCAGGACATCAAAGCCAGGCTACATGTCATAAAGATATCAAAGACATCAGTATCACATCTAGCAGACATCAAAGACATGCACATTTTTGATACGTGGCAAATCTGTTCCATCACCGTGAGGTTAGCTTAAAAACATCCACAAAACTCTTATTCTTATTCATTCTTCCGCTTTTGTGTGTTTCCTGCACACACACACAATATACGGCAAAACATTTGGAATGTTGGGGTTTTGTTGTGGCTGATAAATTATTCATACAACGTCTTTTTAGGTAAATTGCCATCAAGGCCGAGTAACGTATCACATAGACATCAAAGTCACATTCTGTAGACGTCACGTTTGCGGCATGTCCGATCTTGATCTGGCAGAGGGGATTTTCCACGGAGCAGCATCGGAACTTCTTTTTCAGCAGGACATGCATTTTGTCTCGTTCTAACAAGTTCTTGCCCCCATAGAAACTAAATCCAGAGAAACAAATACTTGAGGAATGATTTATTGAGATTTGACGATGACCTTTAAACAAACAGGGAGGAAACCAACCAACCTTTTCCCTTTGAAATGTTTTCATCCATAGTGGAGTTCATGCGTCGTCACCAGTCGGATCCTTTAAAGTTCAGAACGCCGGTAACTTTTCTACACAGTTCTATTTCTTCCAGAGGTCCGTCAAAACGGTCTGGCTGAGTGACCTGGACATGGAGGTGACCTCCTGGCTCCACCTTAAGAGTCCTGCAATCCTTTGTCTTTTGGAGGAACGTGGATGAAAAAGGCCCAATTGGCTTTCATATCCAGATGGGCTTTGAGAATCCCCTACCCAGAAAGGAGAAGAACCTGCTGCTGGCACTGTGTTGCTTCGGTGGCGTGGTCAAGTGGCATCCAATGGTTGATGCGAGGAACTTCTTATGGTCGGGATCCTTCATGTTCATCGCAAGCAGGACCATATCTTCATTGCCCAACTGCTCGCAAAGGTCCTTGACGATGGTCTTGCTGAGCTCCTTGAAGGTTTGCGGGTTGATGTACAACTCCTCACCTTTGACTTCGGCCCATACATTTACAAACAGTTGCTCCAGGATGTCATTTCGGTTCTGCGGCATCATCTTCAGTTTTTGGAATATCCGCCAAACTATATTCTCAGTGAGGATCCGAATGGACTTTTTGTTTATTTGCGCTTGTAGCTCCTGTTGGTCCCGCGACTCCTCACATTTTGAGGTGATGCCCGGGAGACTGTCCATTAAAGCCAACGCCGTCCTTTCGCTGTGGACGCCCACCTGAGTTTTCCACCACCAGTTCATCAGGACCATGAAAACCACAACCTTGGCAGATACGCCATAACGAATTACATCAGACGATGGAATAAAAGACTCTTTCGCCGATTCTTGGGCAACATTTGGCGACATCCCAGCGGTCAGTTGACTGTAGAGGAGATTAGTCAGGTCCTGGGTGAACATCAGGGC
This sequence comes from Lophius piscatorius, assembly GCA_009660295.1. Lineage (NCBI taxonomy): Eukaryota > Metazoa > Chordata > Actinopteri > Lophiiformes > Lophiidae > Lophius > Lophius piscatorius. Next base: position 23,994 of record VRLP01006064.1, on the reverse strand, counting down.
TTTACTGTGGTTTTCAATCAAAGGCAGCAAAGAACACTCGTTTTCATCTTGTTCCGAATCCAGCAGAGACTCTAGTCGGTTCATGATGGGCCGCAAGGACTGGCCCTTCGTTGCTTTGGTCTTCTGGAGGAATCGTTTTATCAGCTGTGCCTTCATGCGATGGATCAACCCTTTGGCAATGCACCTTGTGAAAAGGGCTTTTATCTTAATGTCAAACTTATTAATAAGCTGTTGGCCGTTGTTGTCGGGACAAAACTCTTTGGAATTCTCAACTATTGCCATTGCGATCAAATTGGAAGTGCCTTCAATGTCCTGAGAGATTTCCGATATCACTGCCTTGACGCAAGAGAGTGACGTTAGGTCCAAAATGTAATCCATGAGGGTACTCAACTCTGCATTGAGTTTTTTCCGGACGGCTTTAAAGACCATTTCCAGAGAATCCAGTTTGCGACCATCCTCGGCGTCAAGATCTTCCTCGTGTGCTAGCTCAAACGCTAGTCTACATGTTTGGGGTTTGCATGCAGTCTTGGCCACAAGGTCCTTCAGCATCCCGGTTGCGTGATGAACCATGCCGTTAACTCTGCCGGGTGTTGTGATGTACCGGTAGGAAACAGAGTCCGCAGACCTCACGGCACCGGAGAGGGCGGAGTTGACATATTCTATGACCTCCCTGTTCACCAAGCCAAACAAACATTTGGAGCTGACACTCTGGTCTTGGTTTGGAAGTTTCAGAACTTGACCAAAACTCTGCGGGAGTGTGTCGCCCAGACTCAACTGGACCCTCTCCATGGATACGGTTGTATGCTTGCGTCTAAGAGCCAGAATAAAGACTTTAGAAACATTTGTGATGATGTCCAGCAGAAGCTCTGCCACCTTGATCCTGGTGGGACTATCAAGGGTTCCCAATTTCAGCAAACGCCACTGCTCCACTGTGATCCCATCAAAAAACAATTTAATGAGTGGAGCAACCGTCTCAACCCCGACCTCCAGAGCCGCCTCAGTCCCGTCCATCGTTATTGCTGATGTGTTAAAGTGGATTAATCATTCTTTTCCTGCAGTGTTCTGTCGCCTCGGGGAATTCCTCCTACTTTTTCCTTCTTCTTACGGGATTTGCGGCAAACGCGTATCGCCGCCCTCCACGGGTCACTTGTAGATCACCATCGGCTGCATTTAAACCTCATGAAAAGTCGTTTGCAGCCTTCGTCACTTCTGCCATGTTTCTAGCTCACTGACGTTTGCGTGCCGTTTTATTTATAGCCCATCAGCCTCAGCGACAAAGAAAGATCAGAGGATCAACGGTAACGTGATCTGATGTCACAGATCGAGGCTTCGCCGAAGCCCCGCCCCCTCTGAATCTGAAACTGTGACATAGCAACTGTTGCTAAGCACACAATGCTTTGATGTTTTTCAGGTCCAGTTCCCGTCTTGTTCAAAACAGCTTCCAGACTTTTAACTGACTCCAAAAGACTTTTGTCTTTGCAACGCTTCGCTGGCTTCCTGTTAGATACAGAAATGATTTTAACATTTTTACTAATTAAGTCCTACATAGCCTCAGTTCCCGCTTTTAAAGCATTTATCAGAACTTCTATTTAAAAAAAAAAAAAAAATTCTATTCCTCTATTATTCCTTTTTAAATTTATACAGAATCTACTTTTACGGTAATGTCTTACTTGTGACATTATGGCAACAGTTTGTGTTTTCACAGTAAAATTCTGTGTTTTCCAATTATTCTTACCTGAGATTATTATTTATTTTTTAATTTTTTACAGTATTTCCTTATTGACAATTTTTATAGTGTAAGTAACCACAGAGGAAAGTTTGAAGTTACCATACAATTTAAGTATGTACAAATATATCATAAATCAGTTTTTATATGGAAATTTACCGTCATTTTTGGTACATGGTGACCGTATTTTTTTTTTACGGTAAAATTCCATAAATTTTCTTAACTTTTTTTTTTTTGATAGTGAACTAACATTTTTGTTGCTCCAGAGATCGCCGCCTCATCCAACCGACATGAAAACAATCTGCACGGCTCTAGAAGAAACCTGATATTCCGACCTGGAAGCGGGTGGAGGAATGCCTCGGAGCTACGCTACGCTACGCTCGACGCTCCGAGGTCAGGTCAGCTACCGAGTGCAGAAACCTAACGAGTCTTTTTCTTCCCTCCCGGGACTATATTACCTCCCGGCTCCATTTCTCTCCATCCCTGACTGGTTCCAGTGTTTCGCAAGGGGAGTAAATGACCCCTGACCGGAGTGAGCGGCGGGGTCGACCTGAAGAGATAAAGGAGACCCTCTAGAGGGAAAGTATCTTCATCTGGCGGTCCTGTGTCCCGTCACAGCCAGCGAACCACCGACCGTTCAAGCCCCTCCCCTTTGAGATCTATAGTCTTTGTGCAAAGCGGCGTCTCCTCTGGCTCAAACCCAGAATTGAAACTATGAAATAAACACAGCCGTTAATCAGGGGTCTGCGTCAGCTGGTTCACTGCTTCCCCTCTTTAATACGAGGAAATGAGTTTGTTCCTCTTTTAATCTCAGTTATGTAAAGAAATAAAGACTATAAATAAAGATGTGTATCTGGTTTCCTGTTTGTTTGCGGCTCATTCTGCATGTTGGGTTTTTCTGGCTTTCTTCCTTCCCCTCACCTGTGTCTTATTTCCTCCATCCCGTCTATTTACTCTTCCATTCATGCCTCTTCCCATCTTTTTCTGCCTTCTTGCTCCTCTTAAAGCTTATTTAGATGGTGGACCTTGGGAAAAACGTGCCCCGCCGTCTGTTTTCCTGTTGTTACGTTAGTTATTCCAGACAAATATGTTCCACTGGGAGTTTTTTGCAGCGCTCAAATATGGGCAGCTGGAGAGCACAAAACAAAAACCTTCTCTGGTTTTAGCCATAAAGGGTTCAGACTCCTTCGGAACTTCACATGAGGTGGAGGAGGTCACGCCATGAACCTCGTCGGCCTTCCAAAAGATATCTCGGAAAGTTATCGATGGGTTTTGGTGAAATGTTTTGTTCCGGTGGGGTGATGAAATGTTTTCGGCGGATTGGGGTACAGATGCGGATTATGGGAAACTTTTGAACTTTCTCCAACATTGCCCAAACAACCTTTTTATTATATTTAAAAAAAAATCGGACCAGCGGTTGAGAAACGGCCCTTTCCCATAATCAAACCAGTCCTTCCTCACACCCTATGTGGGTATGATATTGAAAATGATCCTTGAAATAGTTTTGGAATCAACAGGAATGATCTGCAGAGATTTGAAGAAGGAAGTTCTGTCTAGAAAGTAGGTCTTTTAGGACCCTCAAACCAAGCAAATGGTTTCGAGCAAATTTCAAACGGGCTCTTTTCATCGTTTCCATACGACCAGCAGTGGAAGCTGAAATGTTACCGACAGGTGTTTCTCACCTGGAAGACCGTCATCTCCTCCAGGACGATCTCCTCCGTGTTCCAGTTGTCTTTAATAACCGACACGGCCTTCACCACCTTCCCATCATCTGCAACAACAAAAACAAAAACGTCACATTATTTCAATTAGCTCGACCAATCGGGGCGCTCCACCACAAGAGCCAGTGTTCACCCGTTCACCAGTTCACCCGTTCCCCCATCCTGAGACACTCATTGCTTTGTACTTTTATTTTTATCGTTAAATCACCTTCGGAGTTTCCCGTCTTTGTTTCGTCAGTCGAAGCGCTTTAATAATACTTGATTTTAAAGTTGTCATAAAAATAAAGTTATTATTAGTGTCGAATTGATTTTCTTTTTTCTTTTTTTTAAGTAAAAGTCTTTATTTTGTAACGTATCAAAATTGGTTCTCTGTTTTTTTACCCGTCTCTGAGGAGCAGTGGGCATCTTTCTGGGGTTCGGGGTCTTCCTCAAGGACCCTTAGATATGTAGGCCGCTGGGGCTTGAACCAGCGACCTGATTAGATTTATCCCAAAACAGATTTGCTGAAGTTCAACATCTCCTCCGACGCGGCCGACGTCTTCAGATGAATCCACACCCACGAGCTGTGAGGGACGTCTTCTTGATATTTAAATGTCTTTTTTTAAATAAAACTTTTTTTAGGTTCTCACATAAAATAAAAAAACAGAGTCCTTTATATCAGACGTCAGATTTTACAGCACAGACTCAGTTCCTGTTTGTCCCTGAACAAACAGGAAGGAGATCATATCATCCAAAACAGGATACCTCTTCAAATCCACTCATATCAAAGGATTGTTTCACCACCTGTGTCTCATTGTTTAATCTTCCCACTTCCTCCTGTGTCTCCTTGTCTCCTGTTCCCCGGCCTCCCTGTGTCTCCTTGTTTGTTCTTTCCACTTCCTTGTGTTTCTCCCCTTCTCTTCTTTCCCTGCCTGCTGTGTCTCATTTTCTCTTCTTCCCCTGCCTCCTGTGTCTCATTGTCTCATTTTCCCACTTCCTCTTTTGTATCCTCTCTCTTCTTCCCCTGCCTCCCTGTGTCGCCTTGTCTCCTCCTCCCACTTCCTCCTGTGTCTCCTTGTCTCTTCTTCCCACTTCCTCCTGTGTCTCCTTGTCTCTTCTTCCCACTTCCTCCTGTGTCTCCTTGTCTCCTGTTCCCCGGCCTCCCTGTGTCTCCTTGTTTGTTCTTTCCACTTCCTTCTGTTTCTCCCCTTCTCTTCTTTCCCTGCCAGCTGTGTCTCATTTTCTCTTCTACCCCTGCCTCCTGTGTCTCATTGTCTCTTTTTCCCACTTCCTCTTTTGTATCCTCTCTCTTCTTCCCCTGCCTCCCTGTGTTGCCTTGTCTCCTCCTCCCACTTCCTCCTGTGTCTCCTTTCTCTTCTTCCCCTGCCTCCTGTGTCTCCTTGTCTCTTCCTCCCACTTACACTTGTCTCTCCTTGATCTTATTTCTGAACCTGTGTCTCATTATAACTTCTCTTGTGTGATTTCTGTCTTATTGTCCCCCATTCACTTAGTCACCTGTGTCTCTTTGTTCCACTATCTCCCAGAGTACATGATCTACATTTTCCTGTTGTCTCATAGCATTTCGTCTGTATCTGCTTCCTGTGATCTCCTGTTTCTGCTCCTGCTCCAGTCTGGTTGTCCTCCACAGCTCCTCGTGTTCTCCTCATGATTTTAGGACTGAGCATCTCATTTGTCTCCTTCTCTGTCTGGACCTGTTTGACATTTATTCACTGAAATGCGGGTCATGCCTCTGGCATCGTCTTCATTTTGGTCTCTTTTTTTTTTTAAACTACACATACCTGTGAGGAAATAAGAGGAACACGGTCTTTGGACTAAAAATCTTTTATGTACACACACACACACACACACACACACACACACACACACACACACACACACACACACCAGCTCAGGACAGAACACGCTGTAAGGCAAGCTCATCAGCCTTGGAGATCCCACTGTGGGAAATCTCCTGTGTCTGTTTTTGTGTGAGGAGTCTGTCAAACGGTCCGACCCTACATGGTCTAATGATGTGGGCAGATGTCCCCGGCCATCAGAGACCTTTGCAGCGTCTTATTTTAGAGCATAGATAAAATCTCTCCTCTGACCTCTTAAAGTTTGAAATCATAACGAGTAATGTATTTTTAGCGCTTTTAATTTGTAGGACTGCAATGGAAGTGAAAAGGCTGGTCGGCTTTGTGTATGTGTTCTGACCTGTCGAAATTGACGTACCCTCGTTCAGTCTGTTCTATGTTCTATGTTCTATGTTGGCTTTGTTCGGGGACTTCAGGGCCCCTGGCTGGCTCTGAGCTCCCTCTAGCTTAAGCCCCTCTGCTAACGTTAGCTTCAAAACTTGCTATGCTCCTCGGGGTGAGTCATGCTTTGTGTGTGTGTACGGCGTGAATGGATGAGGGTCAGAGGTCAGAGGATTAAAAGCCATTCCTGCTTGACTGAATATTCAACATCGTTCAGGTTGTGTCCCTGTGGCACCGTAGGCTACATGGTGGACGAGCTGTGAAGGTCACACAACAAGGTCAGCTTTGACCTTGTGGTTAATATGTAGGGTCTCAAGGGCATTAGAGGTCGTCTGCACACCAAAACCAGGAGCTCACCTGCGAGTTTACCTTTAGACTTCCTGTCTTTTACCAGCAGACTCATTTCACCTGTCCCTCATTAACCTTCCCTCCTGCGTTTCTTTGCTTTGTTGTTTTACCGCCTAGTTTTTGCAACATTCTAAGTGTTTATTTTTCATTATTTTGCACTTTTTTTGTATCATAAGCCCCCAGCTGCTGCCTGTCACATTTTGTCGGTGTCATTTACTACATTTTTGTTCGTTTCCGATTGCCTGTCAGCTTTTGATTGTCCATCCGCTCTTTAGCTGTCGCTGCTCAACCTGTTGAGGAATGCAAGGGGGCGGAGCCTATACCATATGACATTGGGTTGATCACATAGCCCACACACAGCGACAGGCAACCCTTCACACCTACGAGTCATCGGCTCCCCTTTACTGCGTGTTGGTGGGCTGTGGAGGGAAGCTGGACCCCACAGACGGAACCCACTTTCTGTTCAGGACAGCGTTTATGGGTTTTGACTGTAACCTGCTGCATTCCAGACTTTGGTAGTTGCTGCTTACTAGATGCTCCAGCCTCTCCTCCCTGTTCTTGCTCAGGAAGTCGGAACCATCCAAAAAAATACTCTCATCCGGAAAACAAACCGAAACTAAGTTCGGTTTCATCCAGACTGAAACCCGCCTCTTTTTGTCGCAGAAAGAAATTCTGGCTGTTTGATCCGGGCCTCAGTCAGGAGAAGAACCCGACACCTGGAATTTTGGTACAGATGAAACCGAATAATCTGAAAATCCGGACCAAGCAAGGTATCCAGACTACTAAGGATGTGACATGGCGAGAAACGTATGAGGTCAAGGGTCATCACAGTGTTGACTTTTTTTGTCAAGCTATTTTTTTATATATATTTAATTAATCAGGATTAGAAAGTTAAAAACAGACTATTTAAAACTAAAATCCGATGCATATCGAATATTGTCTATAATAATCGGTGCATGACCTCTGAATGACCTTTGGGCTTCTCAGAGGATATTCTTACCCTTCAGAATAAAGCGCGTGGCCCAGCAGCAGGATAGAAACATACATATAAGAAGGGACGTGATCCAGAACACAAAGAGCCAGAAATAAATGAGCGGAGGAGTCAAACGGTTGATCCTGGAGGGGCGGAGCGAGAAGCATGAAAGAGCGGCAGGAGCATCGATCAGCCGGGTAAATGCTCCTCTGATGAGGAGACGAGAGATGGTGGAGAGGAATCCACTTAGAGGAGATGTATGGAGCCGTTGGAGACCCTCTGGCCCCTCGGCCTGTCACCAACCGTTAAATAACCTCCGCCATTCATCACCACCACAGAGCTCACTGTCAAACAAACTCACACCGACACCCCGGAGAACCCGTCACCCCGAGACCGGAGGAGAAACAGGGAGACCTCGCTCCAGCCTCCACCTTCAGAGGGAAAACGGATGGATGCCGGAGGTTTACGCGCAAACTAATGAACAATCACTTAAAGAACGTTCTATGTCTGAAATAAGAAGCTGGTGACGGGTTATGTAACTTTTCCTGCTGCTTCATCTTCATCTTCAGTCACTGAGAATACTGGAGAATGAAGAAGGAACTTCCTGTTACCTTAAAAAATAAATTAATCAGAAGATGTTCTATCCATGAAGTCAGAACTGAAACATAGTTTTTTTCTTGAAAGCCTGAAAGAATAGTAGAAAGCTTGAATGTATAAATAATTATAAGCCTCTATGCATTTCATAAAGCGAGAAAATAAAGTTATTAATATAAATCTGCTGTGAATGAAGAAATTGTAGAAAACCTAAAGAGTCTTTAATCTGAGCAGATTATTGGATGTTTTAGATAATTTCTGGATAAAAAGTTAACAAATATGACTCTTATTTTGAAAGAAGCTGAAGAGGAGGAAGTCACTTCCTCATGGCTACTTCCTGTAATAAATTTATTTAAATTTGTTTTTAATAAGCAGAGAATAAAACATTTCTTATATTAAAAGTTAAATATTATGATATTTTGAACATTAATACAACAGGAAGCAACTATTTCTCAAGTTAAGATTTAAATCCTGATTCAGATTTGGTCTAATTTTACAGTTTGATCTTAGTTTTGTGATGATGATGATGATGATGATGAAACGGCTGTTCGTTAATCAGGGTCTCTCTCACCTGTACCCAGGTGTAGAACATCATAGGGTCCGTCCTCGGCGTCCACCCTGTCCACTACGACCTTCTTCAACATGTAGGCGGTGTTGACCTTGGTGAGGACGGGTCTGCCGCCCAGAGGCAGGACGGGTTCCCACATCAGCTGGTGCTGCCGCATGAAGCTCACCAGATCGTCTGGGAAGTCCTTGGTGGATTTATGGAGAGCGTCGTAGGTCTCACTGGGACACTGGGGGAGGAGCCAGAGGAGGATGATGAGCCACAAAGGCGGAGCATTAAAGAGAATTTTTGAATTTTTTTAAATGAAAATTTGAAGAAAAAAAAAAAAAAAAAGTTTAATAAAAATGTTTATTTGTCACATTTTACACAGTGCAGCATAATGACATTTATCTAAGCATTTGACCCATCCCTGAGGCAGCAGGGGGCGGAGCCTCTGTAGCGCCCGGCGAGCTGAGGATCCAGGGTCTCGCTCAATGACCCACGACCTGTTGCGTCAGATTTGGCATACAGCGCCAAGTTTGCACGAGTATGACGCTGGTCGGTGATGAAAATAAAACCCTTTTATAAGCAATTTAGCAGCTCAAAAATTAAAAGGACTTTTACAAAAACGTACAACTTTTGAAACCCCGAAGGTCGTTTCCCTCCGACAACAGGTGGACCTCAGAGGAAATCATTATACGTTAACGCTGACAGTCAGACAAGTCGGGAGATGAACAGATGGCAGACTGAGGAGGAAGGGAAAAGAATGATTGATGGACGGCGAAGTCGAGGCTAAAAACGACTCTCAGATGTTGAGTAGTGGCGCCGTATATTTCCCATGAGGAGGGGATAACAGGGGAGGGATGTAAAAGATGAAAAATGCCCTGATGCTGAAGGGATGACATGAAGATTGATGAAGAAAAAGCCAGAACCTTGTTTAAGAGACGTACAGCGTATGCTAGAAGGCCGCGGTTCGGGTTTATTGAGGGCGTGTCCGACGCCACATGGACGTTTCTGCTAGTTGACATTTATGTTCCTTTCATTACTGCTGGAAACAGAACGAGTCCATTTTATTATATTTCAGTCGTCACATATGGTTCAAACGCGTCACATCCATAAACGCTTAGACCGCTCAGAACCAGGACTGACTAAATGTTGATGGATCTGAGCAGCAAAAAAGGGATTCTGGGAAGTTTATGACTATAGGACAGGTTGGTAGAATGCTAGCAACAATCAAATCATGTTAGCATTCGGCAATAAAACTATAAACCAGCACAAAACTGGTTGTCTTGAATAGGTTAGCATGTTAGCATCAGTAGCTTCTAACAGACTAACATGTTCCCATTAACTTTACCAGTAGGCTAGTATGGAAATATTACTGGTCTTAGGGCTAGCGTGTCAGCATTATTGATCTTCAACAAGCTATTCAACATGTTTTATAGTTTTAAACAGGCTAGCATGTTAGCTTTCGTACTTTTGAACAAGCTATGATGTTTGCATTAGTTGTCATTAGTATATTATTGGTTTTAAAAAGGTAAAATGTTAGCTTCAGTAGTTTTCAACAGGCTAGCATGCTAGCTTTAGTACATTTCAAAAGGTTAGCATGTTAGTATTAGTTGTCTTCAACAGGCTACAATGTTAACATCAATAATTTTCGACAAACTAGCATGTTGGTATATGCTGTCAACGTACTACCACATTAGCGTTAGTAGTTTCCAACAGGTTAGCATGTTGGTAGTATTGGTCTTCAACAAGCTAACATGTTAGCATCAGTATTTTCCAACAGTAACATGTCAGTATTAGTTTTCAACGGGCCAGTAGAGGAACCTTAGGCCCTTTTGCTGACGATGTGGTTCTCTTCGCTTCATGAGTCCGTGAACTTCAGCAGCACCGGAACAGTTTCTGTCCTGGTTCAAATGGACCAACATGACAGTAACAACCTTAAAATCGGAGGACATGGTTCTCTTCCAGGAAACGTTGGGATTGGCCCACCAGGAGTTTTTATCCAGAGGAAGGTATCCTGGGGAAAATGGACCGTGAGATCCGGTGAGGTACCAGCAGTGATGATGGTTGAATTGGTCCGTTGTGGTGAAGAGAGAGCGGAACCAAAGTCCTTAATTTAACCAATATAGGTTCCAACCCTTGACTACGGACCAGAGTTCTGGTAGAACTAAAGAATGAGGTTGCGGATACAAACAGCTGAAATGAACTTCCTTCTGTGGGGGTCCGGACCCACCGATAAAGGTAAGGTGAGGAGCTCAGACTTCTGATTAGCGGGCCTCCAAGGCGCCTCCCTGAGGAAGTTTTCCTGGAATGTCCGACTGGGGCCAGACCCCAGGGGTAGACCCGTATCATATCTAGCCTGGGAACGCTTCAGGAGCTGGAAACCGATGCCAGGGAGAGCGATATCTGGAATCCCCTGATTAACCCGCTGCCACGGCGACCCGACCCCGGATAGGAGGAGGAAAGGGGACCGACGGCTGGAATAATCCTGGCGTAGATTTGAAGTCATATCATCCGGACGTAACTGGATCAGAGGAGGTTCTGGCTGGAAACGTGGAAGCCATTACTTTCTTGGCCGATGCGAGCGCGAAGCCAGTGAGCGAGGTCAGAGGTCACGACCTCAGCGTGACCGCGACCGTTTCAGTTTTGTTTTCAATCAGTGTTTCCGAACAGACCCGTTCCCCAGCAGGGAGAACGGAATAACCGCCGACACGCTCTCGGCCCTCCTGACACCTGGAGGTTCCCCAGAGGGGCTCGGTACCGATGTGGTAAATCAGCCCGGTTTAACCCTTTCACTGCCTCCTCAGCTGGTTTTCATCACGCGACTGGTTGTCAGCCGCTCTCGCGAAAAATACCATTCTGTCGTCGCCGCGTTTCAAACGAATCACAGTTCGTTAATTTTAACGAGACGACCGTTTTCTTAAAGGGACAGTTCACCCAAATACAGACATGGGTTTATTAGCGAGATTAGCAGGATTTATCGTGTGTTATAACATTTTATTCACATTTTAGGTGATTTAGAGTCACCGCAAAAGGAAACCGTAACTTTTTTAATTTTAATTGATGTGTGTTGAATTCTTAAAAAAAAGTTGCAGTCCGTAAAATTTAGGTTTATCTTTTTCTTTTTTTTTTTAAAGATACAAGATTTATGCCATGTAATGAAATACACACTTTGTCCGTCTCCCTTCACACGAGACAATAATAGAAAATAAAAAAATACTCTATAAAGGCAAAGAAAAGAGTTAAAAACTGGACTTTAAGGGGCCACCATAGATCTTTGGAGAGGGAGGGGTGAGCTGAGGTGTGATACAGGTTCCAATCTGGGACTGCACTGACATCAGGTTGTCATTTAAATTCCAATCTTTGATGTGGAGCAAAAACAAATATCCCTGGTGATTTTTTTTCTTATTTCACGTAACTTTTATCTAATGTTGATTATTATCTGACTCTATCCACTTTCTCCCTGCTGCGTTCGGGGGTCTAGGGTGTAATGGGACTACAGGGGTCACATATCTCCAATTCTGTTCTCAAAGTTTAGAGAAGGTGCCCTTCCTACCGGACCAGTCCCACCTTCTCAGGCTGCAGTGGTCTTTTGGGGCTCCAGGTCTCCGGTTTAGTGTGAACATGATCTAAGAAAACCGGGTTTCTGGTCTCCTGTGACTCGTAGTCCACCAGAACCTGACCGATTGTTGTCTGTGACCCACCACCTGAGAGCCCCTTCTGTCATTCGGTTTGTTGGCTCCTCCGACCTTGAGAATTCATAACCAGGAGGGGGCGCTCTGAGGGGCGTCCACCAGGGGCCAAACAAACTCCATAACTAAGCTCATACTTATTTTAGCTAGATAGCTAGGTAACATAGCTAATGTTTTCTATTTCGATAGGTAATGTAGCTAATGTTAGCTAGATAGCTAGGTAATGTAGCTAATGTTAGCTAGATAGCTATGTAACGTATCTTATGTTTGCTATTTAGATAGGTAATGTAGCTAATGTTAGCTTGAGAGATATAGTATAAATAGCAAAAACATAACTCAGCATAATTTAGGCATTAAAGATTTGAGTACTAGACAATCTACAAGGAAACTACATATATAACTTAGAAAAGTGTTTTAGTCTCAGTGAGTATTACAGCTGGTAAAATAAAGAAAATGTTAAATATTTGGCATTGATAGTTAGCTTGATAGCTAAATATCCAGTTAGCTTGTAAACATTAGAAAACTATCTTCATGAAGATTCGATGTTAGTGAGTTTTCAGTGTTTTTTATTTTATTTACAGAGCTGATGTTCTAATGAGGTCAGAGAAAAGGTCAAAATTGTAAAAAAACAAAAAAGAAAACTCCAAATTAAACATTTATATTGTTTCTCTAAGGTAGAAATTTGTCTTTAGGTTGTTTATAGTTTTTATAGTATTTGATAAAATTGGCGGGTTTGAGGAGGACTTACAGTTCCAGGTCTGGGGTAGGGGATGCGGCCCTTGTACTCCACCCAGCGATAGTCGGGACCCTCTTTGTGAGCAAAGGGCCCGTTGAAAGCGGCCCGGATGGACGCCATGGAGAAAACGCAGACGGCCGAACCACGGAATACAGAGCTGGAAGAGGAAGAGGAGGCGACGTTGGTTTGGATAGAAGAGGAAAATAGAAAAAATCGGGAAATACTATTAATTTCTCAGGGAGGCTAAAGAGCAAAAAAAAAGAAAGACATGAAGGGATGAAGGAGTGAGAGAGAAAAGGTGAGTGGAAGGGGAGAAGAAGAGAGAAAACAGAGTCGGGAGACTTTTATTACAGCAGGGTTACAATAACACCACCAGCTGGGCCTCTTCACCTTTGACCCCGGCAGCCACCCACATCTGACCTCTGACCTCAGGCCCGCTGTGCGAACATGTGCTCACGCCGCTCTGTGCGAATCCAAAATCCTCCCGTTGTGAAAACAAACTTCAAACGCAAACGGAAAAAAAAACGTCCACGCTGGTCTGATATTTTCTTATCTTGTTCATTTACGACTAAAAAGGAGACGTATCATTCGTAAATCACTGATTGTTAAATACGCCGTCGAGGGGGAGATTTAAAGGGACGGTTCCCACAAAACCAAACATTCAGCCGCTATCGCAATGCTTTATGTCGGGGGCGGAGCTTCACATCTAAACGGTTTGTTCTAGGTTTAATAAAAAGATTCTACATTGTGTCGTTTTATTAATCTGTATTATTGTCCACTATCTTCCCCAAGTTCAGTCACTAGCGCTAAGTCCGGCTAAATCCAGCTAACACTGCTAATCTGCGCTAAATTCAGCGGTCTTTGCTAACATTTGGACACTCCTAAACTCCCCATTAGACCTCTTATGCTAACCCATTAGTGCGTTAGCATGCATCTTCAGACCGATGCATGCTAACGCACGCTAACGCTTTTAGCGTCGAGGCTACAGTGCGACTTTCATTAATCTGATATATAATACAATCTCATATATAAACAAGTTTTTCCTTTTTCCTGTGAGTCACATGACAGAGATTAAAGATATTCTCACCTGGACGTACTGAAGACTCCGTAGATGGTCGGGTTCTGAGGGTCCTTGGTCTCCAGAACAAAGATGTCCTCTAGAAAAACATTTACACTTGATTTTAAAATTCAATACGGAACAAAAGAAAAAAGGAAAACAGGGACATTTTTTGTTTTAACGCATCGGGTAGGTTTTGACCAGGCGAGAACAGAGGGAGGAGGAAGAGGGAAGGAAAGGAGGAGGCCATCATGCTCATCCTGATGAAGTCAGGAGTCATATCAGGAGTCACAGGAAGGAAAAGGAGCGAAGTGTTACCCAGCTCATCGAACTGCGTGTCCACTCCAGACGGGCCTGGTACCGAACACACCAGTCTGGCTTTGAGGAAGGTGGTCCAGCGGTTGATGAGACTCAACTTCCCCCCGATGTCATTCTGGAGGGAGGGAGGGAGGGAGGGAGGACAGGGTGGAGGACATAGTGAAACAGATAGTGAAACAGGCCTGACGTGAACTCGTCTTCTGTTGATCCTGGAAAGTTGCAGCTTCCTGTTCGACTGTCTACACTGTAAAAAGTGAATTTTTGGATGGACTCAAAGAATTACTTCAACTGTCAACACTCAGTAAAATTAAGTATTTACAATTTAAGATCATATGTTTGACTGGAAAATACTTTTTAAATACTTACATTTGATTTAGAGTTAATAGCTGAAGGAATTTCTTCAACAATGTTTTTTTTACAGTACATGATTAGACCCCAAGAGCCAAAAAAAGAAGAAAATTCTTCCTTCAAAATCTCTGAAAAAATTTAAAAATAAATAAATAAATAAATAAAATCTATAACAGTAAATTAAATATTTATTTATTATAAGTTAACAAATCTGAGAATATTTTTTTCCTTTAGAATTCTAAGACAAATACTAGACACTGTAAAAAGAATTGTTTGATGAACTCAAAAAAATTACTCTAAATTGTAACACTCAGTAAAATGAAGTATTTACAATTAAAATGAAAGTATGTACAATTAAAATTAAAAGGTTTTTACGATTAGACCCCAAAATCCCCCCCAAAAATATTTATTTGATAAATCTCTTTCAAAAAACTTTCTTTTCAAGGTTTTACCATCGAAAAACCTAAAATATCAAACAGTAAATAAATATTTGTTTATTATTGGTGTTCACATGTGAAAATATTTCATTTTAAGAAAACTACTAAACAGTAAAAAGATAAATTAATGGGGACTTTCACTGGTGACATAATTAATTTAAGTATTTAAGACTTAACTTAATAAGTTAGACCCAATGATCATTTTGCACCATGGGTAATCGGGCCTTCTGTTCTGCTGCCCCTCGTCTGTGGAATGCCCTCCCTGACCATCTGAGGGCTCCACAGAGGACTGACACATTGAAAAAAGGACTTAAAATTTTCCTTTTTATCAGAACCTATAACTTTAATTAACATTGCTGCTTTTTGGGCCTGTTTTTATATAGTTATTATTATATTTTTTTTATTGATGCTTTTATCTGCTTTTACTTTGTAGAACTTTGAGATTTGATCCAAATGTAAAGTGCATTATAAATTAAATGTATTATTATTATTATTATTTTCTAATTTCATTTAAAACCAGTGAACAAATTCTATTTTTTACAGTGTAGGATTACTCTAATCAGCATGAATGACAATCCACACAAACATCTTATCTTCTGGTGTTTTTGGAATCGGCTGTAGACGTGAGACAACTTCAAGCCTCAACCCTGAATACAGTCAAGGACTAAAAACATTTATTTATGATTCAGAATCCCAACCAGGAGGAAGAAGCTCCACATGAACTCCTCCTTCAGAGGAGAAACATCATGACTGAAGATGAAAGCTCCTTCGGCTGCAGAGAATAAACCTCCTCATGAACCACAGAAGGTTTTTACAGTGTAAGTCATCCAGCGTCACACTGGAGGTTCTCCTACCTTGCAGACTCGAGCCACGCGGCTGTAGACCCTCTTGTCCCACTGACCCGCCTCCACCGCCCGCTCCTTGAAGAAGAAGTAGACCTTGTCGTCGTCTGGACTGTGGGTGTCCGGGATGGAGAAGGAGCCCACGAACTCCGGCTCTGAGAGGGAGACGGGGGAGTCAGGGGGAATCAAAACAAGTGCTGGGTCGATACGAGGGTCCGAGAACCGAGAACCTCCTGAGGGTTCTGTAGCTCCTCACCGTTGAGCCAGTGGTGATCGTAGGCTTCAGTCCGGATGTAATGTTGGCTGCTGCCCCGGACAGACGTACGGAAGATGGCAGCATTGGCCCCCATGAAATCTACCGAGGTCCCCGCATACAGCTCTCCATCTGAGGAGGGAGAGAGAGGGAGGAAGGGAGGGAGGGAGGAAGATAGAGAAGGGAGAGAGAGGGAAAAAGGGAGAGAAGGAGGAATATAGAGAGGGGAGAGAGAGGAAGGAAGGAAGGAATAGAGAGAAGGGAAAGAGAGGAAGGAAAGAAGGAAGGACGAGAGAGAAGGGAAAGAGAGGAAGGAAGGGAGGAAGATAGAAAAGGCAGAGAGAGGAAGGAAAGAAGGAAGGAAGAAAGAGAGGGAGGAAGAGAGAGAAGGGAGAGAGGGGAAGGAAGTAAGGCATAGAAAGGGGAGAGAGAGGAAGGAAAGAAGGAATAGAGGGAGGAAGAGAGAGGAGGGAAAGAGGAAGGAAGGAAGGAAGGAAGCAAGATAGAAAAGGGAGAGAGACGAAGGAAGGAAGAGAGAAAGAAGGTATGGTAGAGAGAGACAAAGAAAAATTAATGGTAGAAAGACAGGAAGGAGGTAGGTATGTAAGGAGGGGTGGAAGAGAGAGAGAGAGAGAGAGAGAGAGAGAGAGAGAGAGAGAGAGAGAGAGAGATAAAAGTGGTCAGACAGCAGATTCGGACTAAATCTGACCAACAGTTTGGAAGTTATGACTGAAAAAACTGTGTTTTTGGTAAAAAAATCTCCCCCTAGTGAATAAAATATGAACTACTGGAGTAAAATGTGACACAAAATAAAATCAATCTCCTCCAGTCGATACCGGTACCGGTCAGTGTGTGTGTGTGAACCGGTTGGACCTACCGGTCAGCCTGGCAGTGAAGGGCTCCCGGGGACTGAAGGGACATTTTCCTCTTCCAGACTCAACCACGTGGGACAGCATGAAGGACGACTCCTGTGGACAGAGACGGAGACAGACGGATAAACAGACGCGTATCTGTCAGCTTTTTCATTGGATGATGTTGGCGCAGGTTCTACTCAGAGGGACCGGATCGATTCAAAGGGCCTGAGAACATTCAGAACCCCCACATTACACTGTAAAATAAAATAAAGAATAATTTGTTCACCGCTGACACACAATTAAATAAAGTTTTATTGAGTCTAAAATTGAACACTTAATTGTGTCGCCTGTGGAAGTTCTAATACTCTTTGAAGTCTTCTTCTTTATCAATTTATCAATCATTTTCTTTTTACAGTGCATGAATGGACCCCAAAAAGCATAAAATAATCAGAAATTCCAGCTTTGGAATTTCTTCAGATCTCTTCCAACTTAAATTTTAGACTCCATCATACTTTATTGAATTGTGTGCAGTGAACAAATAAATTTGTTTTTTACAGTGTACCTCGCACATTTCTTCAAACACGGAGGTCATGTGATCAGATTAGTCCCGCGTGTTTTGTGGTTTCCTCTGCTGCTCTTACCGCCTCTTTCCTGATCAAACGATGGCGGCTGAAGTAGATGTAACGGGAGGTGGAGGGTTCGAACCCCACCTCTGGCCGGAGCTTTCGTGTTCTCCCTGTGTTTTGCGTCGTTCTCTTCAGGGACTCGGGCGTCCACTCCCACGTCCAACAACCGTTTTGTCCGTAACATCTTTAAAAGCTCCGCCTACAGCTGACATGTTGTTGACTGTTACCATGGCGACTTAAACACACGTGCGGCGGATGTCAGGCAGAGCTGTGACATCATATCTGGGGCGGGACAAAGTCAGTAAATTAGACTGAGGAGATGATGTCCCAGCCAATGGGGACCCGTCCATCAGGTCAGCTGTGGGTTCTAGGAATCTAGAGATCGTACGAACTGATTGGATGGGCGGGGCGAGGTCACAGGCGGGGGGAGGTCACAGGCGGGGGGGGGTCACAGGCGGGGCGAGCGTCGCCTCCTGACCCTCTAGTCAGGGCCAACCCTGTCCCTAAACCGGACTGGACTCTAGAACTCTCACTCCCAAGCGTTGGGTTACCACATGAAGAAGCCCTTTTCCCCGGAACGGGTACCCAGCCCTTCAACGTCTACCTTACCCGCCTCCTCGGCAACGGGCGGGGACCACCTGGGAGTCGTGTCGCATCAAACCCCCTTTCTGTGACGACTTGGTTTTGGTGCGTCAATGAAGAAAAAAAAAACTTAGCTTGCGATGAGAATTACAGAAAACTTTGAACCCTGGATGTCTAAACAATATGAAACCAACTTCAGCCGCCGTAACTGGACTGAGAAGGAGGCGGAACAAAACAGGCGGAGGAAACAAAACATGAATTCCTCCAGCGTCCCTGAGCAGCAGAGGCTCTTCAGGACTTGGAGGTTTTGGGTGTAGAATGTTTTGTGGAAAAACAGTTCTTGATTTATTTTCTTCAAGGACACGATGGACAAAAAGACAGACGTTGTTGATCGGTCGCGTTTGCGTCCGTGAGTTGACGAATGGACGCGTTTACCTCTGCGTTGTGTCCGAGCTGCAGGTACGTGCACTGAGGGTGATAGGCTCCGGTCCCGCAGGCGTAAACGTGGGTCTTGTTGAAAGGCTGCAGCAGCCGAACGAAGTTGGCACACTCCGTCTGAAAACAACATCAAAGACAATAAAAGACCTTAAAAACAATTATCAAACCCTCGTCTGATCAATGTTACCGGTTTCAAGCCGGACCTGATCGCGACAAGCATCATCATCATCACTTTAGTAGACCAACGTCAGAAGCAGGACGTTGTGTCCTAAGTCTCACCAGTAGCACACTGTCCCAAAATCAACAGAAATTCCCGAAAGTGATCCGTAAGGGTTCTAAAGTTGTTTCTAAGGTTCTGGGATCCACAGTGAGACAAATCATCTACACATGGAGAAGAACAGGAACCATAGTGAACCTTCACAGGAGTGGACCAGCTTCTGGAATTCCATCTCGCACCTCAATAAAGGTCAGAGGTCATGGTTGGACTACTCCAAAGACACCGGGCAACCATGGCATCATGGGAGAGTGGTGAGGAGGAAGCCGCTTCAGACCCAGAAGAACATGAAGGCTGGTCTGATCCCATAACACACCTTGATGACCCTCAGAGCTTCTGGGAGAATCGTCTCTGGACTGATGAGTGGAAAAGTTGTTCTGTTTGAAGACGGGGGTCCCGTTCCATCTGGTGGAAACCAAACACGGCCTTCCACCAGAAGAACATCAGACCTACGGTCCAACATGGAGGTGGACGTGGAACGTTGAGGAGATGATCTGCTGCTTCTGGACCAGGACAACCCGCCGAAACAATCAGTCACTTTGAGAGTTGTGGCTCAAGAATATTTGGGTCAAGCAGCAGCCAAGCAGAAGATTAAGTCCACCTCTGAATGTCTCCAAGTCAAAGTCTGGACCTGAACCCGTCTGAGATGCTGTGGCGGGACCTGAGAAGATCAGTTCATGCTTCCAAACCCTCCACTGTCGCTCCACTGAAGCAGTTCTGTCCTGTTCTCCACCTCAGTGACATCAGAGACTGATCTCCAGACATCAGGAGGGTTTTGGTTTGGGGGGGGTCCCATACTTTTTCCCAGCACCATAAATCAGGCTTTTATTTTCTCTCTAATGAAGTTAACTTGCCTTTCCAATAAAAATGGAATTCCCTCGTGTTGAGACATGAGACGATGAACTCCTGGTGAGAGCATTAAAATAAACGCAGCAGGTTTCTGGTCCTCCGTAGAACCAAAAAACAACAAACAGAATCATAAAGGTTCTGAAGAACCTCCTGAAGGAGGTTGATCGCCTCACAAAGCTTCAGCCTTACCTCCAGACTCTTTCCTGCCAGCCTGCAGTGCTCCACATGTTCTCTGGCGGCGGGCCAGTGGACCTGATAGTGGAGATAAAAACATGTCCAGTACTCGCCCACAGCACCTCATTAAACCCACTTCACTCCTTTAGTACTCCATGTTCTGGGGTGGGGGGGGTTTATTAACTCACCGTACGCGTGGGCAGATCCACGCTGTCCGGTCTCAGCAGGTAGATGTGGTCTTTGCCCCCGACCAACAGCCATCCCTGGTCCTCGTCCAGCAGCAGGGCCTGGTACCCGCCGCTGACTCCGCCCCCCCAGAAGACAGCAGAACCGCTCCTGAGGTCTGAGAGAGGAGAAACAGGAAAATGTGACTTTATTAAGTCGGCAGGTGTCTGATTGTTACTTCCTGTTTTATCAGCTGGGCTACTTGTTTCGTTTCACACTAAATATTTCCTCTAGGAACTCGAGGCCTCGAGGAACTCCGGAGAGAATCTAAGAACCTAAGTGTCTCTATGATGTCATTAGTCTGTTCTAGGATCAGATCCCAGAGTGACTTATCTTAACTATTTCTATGATGTCATCAGTCTGCTCTAGGATCA
This sequence comes from Lophius piscatorius, assembly GCA_009660295.1. NCBI lineage: Eukaryota > Metazoa > Chordata > Actinopteri > Lophiiformes > Lophiidae > Lophius > Lophius piscatorius. The sequence goes on along the minus strand of VRLP01006064.1, from coordinate 3,772 downwards.
GATCCCAGAGTGACCCAACCTAACTATTTCTATGATGTCATCAGTCTGCTCTAGGATCAGATCCCAGAGTGACCCAACCTAACTATTTCTATGATGTCATCAGTCTGCTCTAGGACCAGATCCCATAGTGACTCCATGATGAAGATTAACACATTTTACTGTTTTTTCCTGGAGTTGATTCTTAGGAGCTAAATTTAGAAACAACTGGACTGATTGGGACGAGAAATTGTGTTTTTCACAAAAAGCTCCCCAATAGATGAAATATAAACGATTCCAATGATGTAATATAAACCCAATATAAATCTCCTCCAGTCGATTCATACGCATCAAATTTTGATTAAATCGGACCAACGGTGGAGAAATTAGGGCCCCAACGCTTTTAGAGAAAGCTCCCCTAGTGGCGGAAATGAGCAACTGGCCTTTCCCAAAATCCTTCGAGTTCCTCCTCGCACTAAAGTCTCTGTTTTTGGATAGTTTGAAAATGATCCATGAAGTAGTTTTTGAGTTAGCGCGTTAGCGCGAAGGATCTGCAGCCACGATGGGGATTCCATAAAATCCCACCCTTTTTTGGGGAACCAATAACATCATATTCAAATAAAACTTTACATTTCGGAGATTCTGAATACGTACGCCATAAGAGCTCTATAGAAACACTTGATATTCAGGATATTGCTGAGGAGAACACTGCAGACCTGTTCAGCTCTGGAGACCCAGTACTCAGAACCTTCACCAGACTTAGCTTCCTTTAAGTAAATGATTCGAATAATCCCCCCGAACCCCCCCCAGACTGCAAACACACCCCAGCGGTGGATCATCAGTCAGGCTGCAGACTCTTTGCCTCTCCTCCCTGGAGATTTGGTGCTAAAGCAGGCAGAAAACGACTTGAACAAGCCGAACAAATTAGCCTTGAAACCCGGCCTCGGGCCCGCTGCAGGGTCGCCGCCGTGTTTATTCAGCGATGCTGTCAGCGGGTCTCTCTGAGCAGTAAATGATAACTACAGCCAGGTCAGTAAACCACTTGATTCCATTCCAAAACCAATCTGCACTGAAAAGTTATAGCCCTGTAATAATAATATTAATAATGTAGAATAAATCTCTTTAAAGGCGAATAAATTCTGCAGTTTTGATGCCGAATGTTTTCCTAGTGTCTCGTTTTTTTCCTCAGAACAAACATATTAACTCTTTTTATTACCTTATGTACGGAGAAATACCAAATATTCTTGAGGTAAAACGTCTAAAATGTTATTCTTTTGTCTTCGGCTTTGGGGTTTTTTTCCCAGAAAACGCAGATTATTATGATGAATGAGACAAAAACTCAACAGTAATGTTGACCAGCCCAAAGTTCTGTTAGAAATAAACAGTATGGGTCCCCAGAAAGGTCAAACAGCGTCTAGAAACTTTTCAACAACAGGATAAAGGGTCCATTCATGACATTCTGAACATTCAAAATGTTAAAACTCCCAGTCAAACTATTTTTAATGACCTTTCAGTCAATTTTAGAGGTTTTTGCTCCAAATGGATTTGAATGCTTACAATAAGTTCTTTCCCCTTAACTCCATAGACACCATCCTAAACTCCTTGTAGCACTTTATGCGACACTGGACATCACCTATGACCCGGTTCATGACACCGGACCCTCCACTTACCTACACTCATATACAAATTCTGCTCACCCCTTTTCCACCAACAAGAACCGGTTCTTGGCTCTAAACCAGTAAAGAGTTGATGCTTGTCCGGCACCGGTTTTCCGAACCAGGAGCTGGTGCTTAGGCTGTCGGAAAACCAAAGAACTGGGGCTTAGTCAGGCCCCGGCTCCCAACTAGCCCTGGAACCAGCTCGGTGGAAAAAGGGATAAATGTGAACATCTTCAGTAAAAAAAATGTGATTCTGGAGATAAAACTCCACCTAGTGGCAGGGATATGCCACTGCAATATTCCAGAATCACTATTTCAGAACGCAGCAGTTTTGGAGTTATCACGTCAATACGAAACAATCTGTGGCGGGCGGGGCGATGACGATGACGATGGTCTATAACATCCCAACTTTATTACACTAAAAGCCAAAGACATGCGAGTTATCACCCGTCAGTTCAAAAACACTTCTAACATAAAACAGCGGGAGTACGGAACATTTCTGGGATCACAGTAAGTCTCTATTAGCCGGATAAGTGAAATCCCAACTTGAGTAAAACCAACTAATCAGCCGTGACGTCCTCTAAGCGTTCCCGCCTCCACCTGCAGACGATCACCTGAATGAGCGGCGGGAGGAAATTAACCATGAACCCAGACTCCCCCACACACACACTGTGTGGCAGAGACGCTGCTTTGCGTCCCGGCGTGTCTTTGAATGCAGCACGCCACATTTGGTACGACTCGCCCAGGAGCAGAACACGTTTACGTTTAAGGAAAGGATAAATCGGCCGCTCTGACAATCTGGACACTTTCATCGGGTTGGACAGGGGACGCCGCCGGTTGACAAACGCCATTAGAGCAAGAGAGACGAGGCCCGGGGTCAAAGTGTCTCACAGAGGACATCCTGTTTGAGTCCAGAGAAACACGGTAATAAAACATGACGTGTGGTTTTTTTTGTTTTTCCGTCACCACAGACGTTATTTCCACAAAGGACGACGTGTTTTTGCCGCCGTTGGTTTTTTTTGTGCAGCAGGATTAAGATAAGGATAAAAGATAATTAATCAAGAAGGTGATTAAATGTTTAAAGATTAAACATTTATAAATAAAATACACAAAATAAATAAGAGGCTGTTTTGAGTTTTCACGTCACAATGTGGCTATTTCTGCCTTTGATCTTTTCATTCCTTGGATGTTCCTTTAAGAGCGGCGCTCATGGTTCAGTGGGCTAGACAGAGACGCTGAAGTGGAAGGTGAAGCCGAAGACGAGCGACTACAGAGTATTTGAGAGATACTCGGAGAGTTTGTCGGAGTTGTCGGCAGATTAAGAGGCCGGCAGTAACTCAGACATCAATGGCAAACAAACAAGTTACATTTGTTTGTTTGTGAGGAAGATTACAGAAAAATGAATGGATGGATTCTCATGAAGTTTTACCAAAATGAAGGTTCTGGCTGATCCTAGAGACCAATAAATTCTGGTGACGTTACATCGCGATCTCAGGATGTGACGACTAAACATTCTCAGAGCCTTTCTTTTGTTGTTGGCTGGAACATCACAGATCCATACAAAGTGCATCTTGAATAACAGACTAGTAAATAAGGATGTCAGAACCAGAACCTTTTGTCCAGATGAGTGAATGTAAGACGGACTCAGACTAAATTATTTTGGTGGTATTTTGCCTGAAACATCTTATAAAGATGAATTTGTCAAGTTATCGTACGTAGAAACGGATGAAATGGACTTTGATTCCGAGACAAAGTGACCAAAATGAAACACGTTTGGTTATTTATGTTTTACACGGCGAGGTTTTATATAAAAGGTTTATACATAAACTGTTCCAGATGTTTCTGTTGTACATTACAGAGACCGGGTCTCCTTCCTCTCAAATCAGATCAACCAGCACCTGTCATCTGGTCCGAGTGAAACTATGAGTTCTTCACAGCTCATTCTTCATTGATACACACACACATACACACATACACACACATACAGACACACATACACACACATACAGACACACATACACACACACAGACCCATACACACACACACACACACACACACACACACACACACACACACACACACACACACACACACACACACACACACACACACACACACACACACACACACACACACA
>VRLP01006063.1:0-31419 GCA_009660295.1 Lophius piscatorius | reverse complement strand
TTCCTCCATAACCAGTATTACCTTCTCTGGTCACGACATTCCCCTCTCTTCATCAGTCACCAACCTCGGCGTAAGATTCGACCCTCAACTCACTTTTGAATCCCACATCAAACACATCTGCAAGATCTCCTTTTACCATCTCAGAAATATTTCTAAACTCCGTTCTTCACTCACCTTGAGTGATGCTGAAAAGCTGGTCCACGCGTTCATCTCTTCCAGACTGGATTACTGTAACGCACTTCTCATCGGGATCCCTGATAAAAGTCTTCGAAGACTTCAGTATGTTCAAAACAGTCTGAAGGATCCTGATGAGAGTGTAAACACCAACACATCACCACCGTTCTTCATTCCCTTCATTGTCTTCCCATCTCCTCCAGGATTGATTATAAGATCTCTCTCCTCACTCACCAGTGCATCCATGGTAACGCACCCCCCTATCTAAAAGAACTACTCACCCCCCTGACCTCAAGACGATCCCTCCGTTCTACCCACTCATACCGCCTCCTCCTTCCCCGGACTAAGCTCAACACCATGGGTGATCGGGCCTTCTGTTCTGCTGCCCCTCGTCTGCGCAATGCCTGACCGTCTGAGGGCTCCACAGACGACTGAGACTTTTAAAAAAGGACCTAGAACTTTCATTTTTAGCAGAACCTATAACCTTTAATTAACATTGCTGCTTTTTGGTCATGTTTTATATAGTTATGATTATATTTGTAATTGATGCTCTTATCTGCTTTTACTTTGTAGCACTTTGAGATTTGATGAAAATGTAAAGTGCATTATAAATTAAATGTATCATTATTATTATTATTAATAGTACACTGCAGCTTCAGATAGTCGCTGTCAAGGGAGCAATGAGTGTCTTTAACCGTGGCGTTGGTCCACCAGTTGTATAAATAGTAGACAGCTCTGTAGACAGCGCAGCTTGTTAGGTCAACCTCTCCAATTCCAGCCAAGTCCCTTCTATTACCATTCTATCAGAACAGAGCGTGGTAATCCACAGTCGTATATGATCCGTTTTGTTGCTGGGTGACCAGGAGTTGGTGAGAAAGAGACTTTGGAATTGAATCTCTAGTTTAGCCAGTAACCCCAATCTCTAACCTCCCTTCTGATTCCTGTGACATTACACATATCAGCGGGGGGATTGGGATCATTATGCCTTTGGGAGACCACCGTATCTTCGGAGCCTAGTAGTTATGGTAGTAATTATTGTTCGCAGCTAAAGTTCTGCTTTACTGCAACTGTGCAACTCCTTGTAGAGAGAACAACGGATTATTATGTTTAAGGCAAGAACAGGAATGAGTGAAAGACTAAATATGGTGAAGCAGACAAGAAGCTTTAGAGGAATATACAAATCAAACATAGCACACACACATAATCAGCCGGACTAAATATCCTCAGACTTTGTTATGGCGCGCGTACTGTAACGGGTTCATCCTCTCTCCTTCCTCCTCCCTGGTCTGTGTGTTTGAGTTGCAGCACCTGAAGGCATAGGCAGGGTCATCGTCACACCTGCTCTCCATCCACAATCAAGCCTGGAAGTATTTAATCCTGGTTGCTACCTTCACTCTTCACCAGATCCTCAGCCCAGCCATCTGGTATTAAATATCATGGCTTGAATCTCCAGAATCCTTGAGTGATGTTTTTTGACTCTGAGACATATCTGAATCCTCCTCCTGCTCCTATTATCGGTGCTTTGATGTGTCTACCCTCCACTCTTTCAGTTGGTGCAGCTCTGATCATCGATGTCAGCATCAATCCTCTGAATCAGGTTATCAGAAGAAATACACTTCTTTAAACTTCTCCCGAGTCTGAGTTCTGCTCTCGTCTCCCGCCCATACTGTATTAAAGCTAACCGGTCTAAATATGACTCTTTTTGAATTTGATTGATTTGATTTCATCTTATCAATGACTAGGTCTCAAAGATGTAACGTTAAACGCATGAGACAGTCGTATATGATCCGTTGCATGAGACCACGATCAAAGTTGTCATAAGTCTGGAATCTGTAGTAGGATATAAATGAGCTAATATCAGATCCAAACTGGTAACACAATCATCCGATATGTGATATTGTTAAGCAGCTTCACAATTTACTATTACTTGTAAGGTAACGTTGTAAAAACGTAAAAATTGCCATTGAAGCTACTAATTAAGTATCTAAATAATAATATATAACAAAACATGAATTTTGCAATAGATTACAACATGAAAATTCTCTGCGATACCCAACCCTTCTATATTTAGCCCCCACTCCTATTGGTCATCTTTTGTATTTGCCAATAACTGACCGCCTGCACCTGAGAGGTTTGTCTTTCTGCCTGCGCTCCTCCACCTGGTGAAGTTCAACTCCACCTGTTAATGTTCCCTCCACCTGCTGAAGTTCACATCCACCTGATGAAGTCCCCCCCACGTGATGAAGTTCACCTCCACCTGCTGAACCTCCACCTGGTTCCAACGACTCTGTTTTCATTCACAAATCTGATGTTCCTTCTACAACAGGCCTTATCAATGCTGTATCCTGCCTGGTCCCAGGAATCCACAGCCTTCCTTGATTCCTGACTTTCAGACTAAATGGGTTGGTTGTTTGCAGCATCGAGGAGAGACAATATGTTATGGAAACAAATAACGTGAAAAGCAAAGTAGGGAGTGGGGGTGTTAGGTGAGCGAAGAAATAGTGAAATAACGGGGGTTAGAGAGAGCCTAGCAGGGGTAAGAGATGGAGGAGGGAGGGTCAAGAGGAGAAAAAAATTAAAGGAGAGGAACATCAGGAATATGTGGAGAATCTCAAGCGCCCCTTTCCCCAGTTCAGCCCGTTGTCATAGTAACAGCAGCGAGGCGAGACGAGCCGGAGACAGATTCACCGTCTCCCTCCATGTCTTTCCCCTGAAGACGACTGGACAGCAGATCTCAGTTGCTGCTCGTGTTCTTCTTCCTCCTGATGAGGAATGGACTGACAGCCTGGAGACCAGGCCCCACGCTCAAGCCCTCATGAGTTTAACTTTCTCTTACCGAGCATCAAGGGTTTGCCTTATATTAACTCTTACTAAACGTCTCACTTCCACTCCACTGTGACAAATGACTGGTTAAACTCTTGATTCTCAGGTGAGGTCCGTCTAGCAATCTAAGAAGCTGAGTGGTCAGGGATGACTTACCAGAGAAGATAATCTAAGGCTGTTTATGTGATGTCATATTTGACTTCCATTGATTTTTCGTCCATTTTCTTTAGTTGTTTTCAATCCCCTTTTGGTTTCATTGTTTTTATTTTGGGATCTTTTTATTGCTTTTCATCACCGTGCCAACTACATTCTCTCCTTGTATATTTGTTATCTGTTACTTTGACTTTCTTGTGTCTTTCCCTTCTAGTAGGAGGCTGGGAAATTTTTACCAGAGGCTAGAAGTAATCTAACGAAAACTGACTATTTTCTATAAGATAGAAGACTACATAATTAATTTTTTGAATCTGTTTGTTTTGTTAACTGTTTGAAAACATGGTTGACCAAAGAATTTGTCATTTTATAGTGACCGTAGAGTGTCCAAGATATTAGATTAATAAATGCCACAAAGTAATACAATATTCAAAGAAATCGTTTTTCCATAGTTCATTTATTCTTGGTGAAGACATTAAAGAGTTAAATGTCTGAAAGGATCCCTTGGCAGACTACAGCAGATGTCAGAGGTGCAGTGGAGCCCATGCCATGATGGGTCAGAGCTGCTTTGGAGACAAAAGGGAGACTTAAGGAACGTGGCTATAATGTTATGGCTGGTGTATGATTGTTTCCTTGAAAAAAGGGCAGCACTTTAAAAAAGATGAAATTTAACTCTGTGTTCTCTGCACCGGGAACATCTCTGGGCTCAGATCATTTCCACAAGTCTGTCGTTAGCTGTGCCCAAATAGAACCCATCCAAACTCTGACTCGTGATCAACAGGTGAGGGGTCCAGTACTGCAGGAGGCAGAGGAAGCTGCTGAGTGATTTGTACAAAAAAAAGAAAAGAAAGGCTTTTACCATCGTGGTGCCAGCAGGAATGCATCACACACTGTCTCAAATTCACTCCAGCAGCAGAATGAGCGGAAAGCTGCTCAGCAGAAAATGAATGTGAGCATCGTAAAAACGTCCTCAACGCGGCGGCAAATTACTCTGAACCCAGAGCAGCAGAGCTCCTCTGCAGAGAAAATAAAATCACAAAACAATCATCCATAACATTATAACCACTGACAGCTGAAGTGAATAACATTGCTTAGCTACTGTAGCACAGATTAATGAACAGTTTTTGGTTTTGTTGACTGTTTTTCCAGAATCAGTAACCATAGTTACTGTGCATAACTAAGTTGAACTTGCTTTATGGAACTGAATCAAGTAAACACAAGCAAGACTAATTAAATGAAGCCTGACTTTCTTGTTGGGCTTCCTTTGACTACCATCCCATGGTTATTTTAAGCCTCGCTTTCATTACATACCCAGAATAAACCTAAAATATCTCCACAACTATCAGGTGTATCTGCATCACCTTGGTGTCTGTGGGCAGGTGAGGCCTAAAGTCATTTCTTTTCAGTGTCAGTAACATTGTTGTTACTATGTGGGAGTAATCTGTTACTATGGGTAAGTAATATATATATATATATATAATATATGTAGGCCTATACATATACATTCTTCTTTCAGCTGTTAAATTTAGGGTTTGCCACATATTGATTTGGTTCAGGTTTAACTGGGGATACCCATCCTGACGCAACCCTCCCCATTTATCTGGAAAAAGCACTTGGGTCCAACACTAGAAGGACACCTATTTTCAAAGATTGCGATTCAGACCCCCAAAACGCCATTGTCATTGTAGGTCAAGCAAATAAGGGAGAGCATAATCAGTTGAAGAGAAGATTATCTCTCCTTAACACCGCTCTTTGATAAACGCTCAGGATCTCCTTCCTGCAACTGATCTAAGTAAACCCACTGTCACAGTGTTAGCTGTAGTTGGGTAATCACCCACCTCAAAACTGCGACATATTTTTTTCTCGAATATTATTTAATTGATAGTTCACCACAGGGAGAAATAAAATTCTTCAGCTACTTGATACAGCAGCAATGTGTACAGCCAGTGGGCTGGCGACAGATATGCCTGAACCCAAAGTCCATTATTCATCCCAGGCCCACCCTCAAAACCTTCTCCCACCGGACGCCAGAAGCATCATCACCCTGGCAACAGGAACGTGACTGAACTGCAAAACATCTGTGGCGGGATGTCCAATGAAGAAGCTTGCGTCTGCGGGTCTGGAACAGATTGTGATGTGTGCCTTCAGGAGAAAGAATAATGTCAAGATAGATGAGGATGGTGCGGAAGATTGTATGTGAGAAGTGGACAGTTAGGATTTGAGGGGAGAGGGATTGGTTTCCATGTTTGTCTTCACACCTCACTGACTCGCTGCCCTGCCACCTGCCAGCCTGTGTGCGCGTGTGTGCTCATGCATGTGTTCACATTGCTGCTGGTTAGTATGTTAGGAGTCACATCTCTGCACTTCATTATATTTCACAGAGCAATGGTGTAGAAAGAAGCACAGAACCTCTGCTACAGCAGAGACATACATCTGTATCTAGCTGCTTACGGAGCTGCTTTCATTTAGACAAACAGAAGGATCAGATTCTAATGTGTTATCTGGTTTCATCTGTTCTTACTTTCTATGCGGTACAGTATGGACACAATACAAACTAGGCCTGGGAGATCCTGAACAGAGCATGAAGTAAAGATTGATGTTCTTTCCATTTAATGAAGTCTGATATAATGTCTGTGGTGCTCAGACTGTTCAGACAGATTGTGATAGAAGGGTATCTGCCCGGAGCAGCAGCAGGTATATCCCACCCTCTGGAATCTGGATACTTGTGCTGGCGGCTAATGACCCTGCTGAGACTGATGAATGATGATGGATCATTGAGGTTCTAGATGGAGATGGGGAGTTAGAGGGAGAGTGTAACAGTATGAACCTAATGCTGAGTTGTACAACATGAATGAATTCCTTGAATTAAATTCTGGTCTGTAACTTCAGCGACACGGAAATCTGTCTTTATCAAAAAACAGCACTGTTATGTTAATTGGGTTAAGGTTAGGGTACCCTATCCCCAGGACGGCGATGTGGACACGACGCTAGCTTTGCAGTAACTGATCCCCCCAGCACCAAGTGGGTCCAAGTTGGGTGTTTATACCTACGTAACACAAAACAGTGATGGGGAATGAATCCTTGCAACAACGAAGTCTAGGTCCATTCTCCAAATGATTGTCTTCATGTGCTCGGACCAATATGGGGGACAAACATGAACCTGTTGGGGTTCGTTATATGCGGCTTAATCCAAAAATGTCTTGGCATAAATATATCAAAAAAAGCATAGTATTTGATATAGTATTCTAGTATGAATGTACCCAAAATATATCTTAGCTCATGTTAAAGCCAATGTAAAATTCTCTTCTCCTCAATAGATGCCTTTTTTCCCGTCTAATCTGAGAATTACACTGTGATTCAGCTCTCCCAGTCGAGCACCGCTCAGGTAGAACCTGGCAGAGCAAACCGTCCACAGAAAGGCTAATCCTTAAAATCCAGAAGAATCTGGATGTTTTGTTTCATATTCTCCTGATCCTGGATTAAAGTGAGCTGAAATTGGCTCGATGAGTACTCTCCTACCTCTCAGCGCTAAACGGGGCAGAGAGGAGGACACGTACTGTACAGTATGAACATAAACACATTAAAAAAACACTGACAGGCTTCTCCTTGTAGTGTCTATGGGAAGAAGAGTGAGCAGAAGGAAGCAGAAATCCTGCTGTGAAAACTGAGTTACATCAATCAAAAATGGTAAGATTTGGGCCGAGTAAACAAAATTTAAGAATTTATTTCCTTTCTGGGCCTGGTTTAATATCTTCGCATTCATATTTCTATATACATATGTATATACTGCATGTACATGCACTTCACAAACAATCAAATATAAAATCGAATCCAGATGAATGAAATATTTAAGTTGAAAATCTATATTAATATACATTGTAGTATTTGATAAGAACAAAATGATGTAAAATGGAAAACAAAATGATTAACCCACTGAGGGCTGGATTGGAAATCAGACCAAAAGTTAAAATGGAAAAACTGATATCACAGGTTCTGATCCAACTAAAGTGAATTTCATGAGGACTCCAAATGTGTCTCAGTGTTGTATTTGACTCCTCTGAGGCAAAGGGCCTCCTGAAGGAATCATCAACAGCGGTCCGATACAGAGGTTCTCAGTTGGCTTCAAGTCTGGAGAACATGAGGACCAGGCAATGGCATCAAGACCTTCATCATTATGACTTCAGGCCCTGACGGTGTCAGCCCGCCCAAAGATGCTTAAAGCCTGTGCTTTCTCAAATTCCTTTATTGTTTATATATATATTATTCTTTTTAAGGAGAATCTGTTGCAATCTGTTACATCCCACATTAATGTCCAGGGTTAGGGGACGCAACAAGAAAGCTCGGTGTAAAATAGCATTAAAAAATAACGATGAAGATGAAGGCGGTGGGCAACGCCTAACAGTCACGCAATAAACAAAAGATAACCCAGTAACTAAAATTCCATGGGAGGCCCAGCCGCCATTTAATAGTCTCAGATAAAGAATAAACCAAAACTATCGCACTCTTTGTTAACAATATAAAGAAAAGAATGTCTAACAATTGGAGACAGTCGTAGGATATCCTCATGTTGTTTCTGCTGTCAGACTGAGGTTAAAGGTCAGCTACTATTGAGTTGATCAGGAATTTCGCCTCCCTGCATTTAACCAGAGCCTATGAAGAAATCTAGAAAAATCCACTCCCTCCGTTTCCCACCAGTCACTTGTGTTCAGTCTTTGAATCTATCCAATCCACGGATCGCACAAGAACTCGCTGTGAATGCTCTGGTAATGCAGACAGGCGTGGAGGAGCCTTTTGATGCACCAGAACAAGGCCGTACTGCTCCCTCTTCCTCCCACAGCCCCCAGCTCTTTCATTCATTAGCGTGTGTTTGTTGGCGGGCTGCTGCCTATCCGTGGCTGCTGGTCGTACGCTTGGGGTTGTCCACAGCTGACGTCCTGTGCTCTCTGGAGTTTCCATAATGTGGGAAGGATTGTAGCACCCCTCACGCCATCTGTCTCAGGGATTTCGACTGTCTCACTTGAAGCCTCCTGTTCTGCTCCCACCTTCACTCTGACTTTTCTCTCCTAGTTTTCATCCCTCCCACAGATGTTTCTTATTAATGGAGCACTTCATAAACCGGTTAATTAGATAAGCAGCCATTTTGGTTTGAGTCAAACAGAGATGCGTGCTGAAAGCGATGATGTTTGCTAAATCTAAGCTGGAGAAAACCCACATAGACAGAAGCAGAAAATCCACAACAGACTAGTAGTCTTGCACCTGAAAGCTTGTTTCAGTTGCTCCTGAAAAAGTGCATTAACAATTCAATATCTTCAAGGTGACTGTTTTAACTCAGTGGCTATGGTCAGGCTAACTGCCAAGCTAACTGTCCCGCTATCTTTGAAGCTAACTGTCGGGCTAACTGTCTCAGTTTTTCTCAGTTGTGATATGTTTATTTAAATCAGAAGAGCCAGAGAATGAAGAAAAGACTATCCATCTATGTGATGGAGAGAAGGGGGACATGAAGGGAAGTCATACAGACAGCTATAATGAAAGAATGTTTGTATTTAGGAATTAACTGTTCGTCAACTTTATTAACCGAAACCAGACAAAAATTCGGACATCCCCCTCAGACGGGACTTATTCAGTTTCTTGGTTCGATCCCGGACCGCTGCAGTGTACGTGTCGCACAACCTTTTAACTAAAATAAAGTCCAGTGTTTGTATTTCTCCCAAATGAATCCAGGAGCAACAGGTAACCGAAACAGAATAATTGATACCATTACGTTTTTCTTATTTGCTGTGTATGTGGCTCAGTACCATTAAAACCCATTAATGTCCTGCCCAACTGACTGGTTGAGCTCATTTTGAGTCTCTATCTCTTTTAGGAAAAATGATTTCCACTTGACTGAATCTGTTAATAATGTGAGCCAGTGGCAGCATGTATATGTTAAAGAGTAAGGGGCCAACAATGGAGCCATGGGGGACACCACAGGACAAATGGGGAACCGTTATTCTTAATAACAATAACCATGGCTGCAAAGTCCTATTTGATAAGTAAGATTTTTGGGTATAATATGGCCTGGGAGGTCCAACTACAAGTAATTATGTAACTTGATAAAACAACACAATTCTATTTGGGGTCAAATACTTTTCTAAAAACAAGCTTGACCAAAAGGTAATCTAATTAAAAATGACTATTTTCCATGAAATACAAAACTTCATTGTGAAATAATGTCAAAAATATGATTTTTCAAACTGTTTTAAAACATATTTGACAAAAAAGTGTGTCATTTGATGGGATATAAAAAAGTTATCGTCATCGAAATTAGTTGAATAAATATCCCAAAGACATAAAATATACAAAAGAAATCATTTTTCCCGTAGTTTTTTTTCTTCTTGTTGACGATATTAAAAGATCAAACAATTCCGGTGACGGAAAGTGTGAAATATCACGTGTGTGTTAGCGTGTAGCTTAGACCCTTCAGGTTTCTGAAACCTCTAGCCTCGAATACTAAATTAATTGGTCAGGACACGAATGTAAGATTTTCTCGTTGTTGCTTTGTCTTTCTTTGATGGCACCGAGCTTGTGACTGGCTCTGCGCCCTCACTAGATTTAGCTGCTATGCTAGTTTATTCACCAAAAACTACACATTTGAATCTCATAAGGATGATGAACGAAGTAAGAGATCATCAGAATCAGTAGCATACAATGTCAACGTCGGTCATAAGGTTTTAACCACAGACAGATGAAGTGAATGACAATGATTATCGACATTTATAGGGAGCATCAAGACCAGGTCAGTGGGCAGTAGCATACATTAAAAAAATATATAAATAAATAAGCTGATGATAATGAATGTTTCACTGAACGTGATTCATAAAGTCAAATGCTCTCTAATCACAACAGAAAGCCAGTAGTAAAAATCATGTCTTTACCTTCACCTGTCAGTGGCTGGGATTTAAAAGATCCAAAAAGATGATTTTGGAGTGAAGGCTATCCCTTGGTGAATGATCTCACAAAAGAGCTAATGTAGCACAAACCGTTGAAAAAGTTCATGCTGGTACTGATTGAAATGTGTCAAAACACACAGTGACATCACAGCGGGCTGCAGACCAGTCAGACTTCTGACCACTGTCCACTGCTGAAAGCTCCTACAGTGGGCATTTCAACATCAAAACTGGACCATAGAGCGATGGGAGAACACGGTCTGGTCTGATAGATCATCTCTTCTTCTGCATCATGTGGACGGCTGGCTTACCTGAAGAAGAGATGGGACCAGGATGCATTGAGGCAAGAAGAAAACAGAATTGATGCTCTGGACCATGTTCTGCTAGGAAACCTTGGGTCCTACCGTTCATGTGGATGTCCGTCTAACACGTAGCTCTTACCGAAACGTTGCTGCAGACCAGGTTAACGGAGACAGTATTCTCTAACGGCATTGGCCTCTTCCACCAGGATCATACTCCCTGACTCACTACAGGAATGCTTCAGGGATGTTTGAGGATCACAGCAACCAGTTCAAGGTGCTGACTCGACCCTCAGATTTCCTAGCTCTTGATCAAATCCAGTATCTGTTTGGACGAATGGAGGCCCAACTTCACAACTTCCAGGACGCAAAGGTTGTAAAATCTGCTGCTAACATATTGATAGCAGAGTTCCAGCATCAATGGGTCTTCAAACTAGAAGGCAAGTGGTTATCATTTTATGGCTGGTTAATGTAAATATTTTTCCATGTGATAGGAGGACCTGAATGTGATGTTCAACAGTCTTCTGGTGCGGCGAGATCACTTGAACAATAGCCGCTTTAGCTTAACAGATCTAAAAATGTATCTAATCCTAAATTATTCCATATCCTCTTTTCTTCATGAAGTCAAAGCAGCACCTTCAGAAGTTCATCGGAGCAAGGGCTGTGGATTTTCAGGTGGTCTTAGCTGCTGTGTGGCTGTATAAAATTTTTTTTGGAGACTGTGAGCACTGCTGACTTTTCCCTCATTACAGTTCCCCTGGTAGGATTGGTCTTTTTCCGTTTCTCACTTATATATAATTCAAAGTTTGTGGAATTGATCTCGTTAGTAGAAGCTTAGTTTTGTGATTTTACAACCTCCGATATTTGCTGTCAGCAGATTTCTGGAGTAATTCATCATAGTTGGACTTTAATAACAGATGGAAAAAACAGCTACAGTGCAATCTTCTAGAATAAGAGGAGGGTTGTGAAGAAATAAATCACTATAATATGCCACTGACCCATAAGATCCACATTTCTGTTTGGCCCTAATGACTCTGTTTAAGAAGAAATCATGTATACATAACTAGAATAGATCTGTTCTTTCCTCTGTTGCAACAAAAGTCGTATCTCTGGCTCTAGACTGAAAAGACGATATTATACACACAAAGGAGGAACTTCCTGTTCCCAAACTGACCCTTTCGGACCCTTTCGGACCCAACAGGGGCGTCAGTTACGCCTTAGTTTGATAGTCTGACATCATGTTCATAAGCAGGGTTTTAGAAAAGAAATACTGAGGCTCTTGCCAGTGGGAGTCCAAAAGTATTCCCCTCGGAAAGAATTTGAACATTTTAAGAAAATCAGAGGGTAAAGATCTGACAATAATATCGTTATAACCAAGTTCAGTGAGAAGCATCAATGTCCTGTCAGCACAATAGATTGTGAACAATAGTGTTTCACAATTTTAATGCTTGAATTATTCTAAAACACTCTATACCTTTGTTTCTTCCACATTGAATACCACCGGGTCTTCCTCTGGCACAGTGAGTCCTGTTTATGGACAGCACAGGTCATAAATCGACTCTACAAGTGAAACGCAAGGGAGGAGGATGCAGCAATATCATTTTCACAGTCTGAAACACATGAAACGCTCCCTCCCATTCAAATAAATATGCAAGATGGACAAACGCTGTGTATATCCGAGGCTCTACAAGTCATTAAAGTTAGACTGTGGAAGATTGCACATTTTGTTAAAAGACTATCCATAAATCATTAATAGGTTTATTATGAGATGCTGCGTTACTCGCTGTGAACATAACAGAGGGCTTCTGGGAACACTTTCAGCCTCTAGCAGCCATCATGTTCTTCAGAGCAGAAAATCTGCAGCCCTTTAACTCTGGGAGAAACATTCCTCCTTCTTTGTTTCCCTTGTTTCAATGACCTGCTCACTAATGGACCAACAGAACCTTCTTGTTTCTGCAGAGGTAATAGCAGCCTGTGGGCAGCATTGTAAGATGCTTGTTTCCAGCGCAACACATTTTCTACAACCAAAACCATCCGTATGGCTCATCACATTAGCCTACAAATACACATTTTCCATGATTCTCACTTCGACCACTATTACAGTGGGCAACAGACCGACACGATAGTAGGAACAACGTCTACGCAAGGTAATAGCATGCCCCAGAAAAAAGAAGTTGTAAAGTGACGATATGTGGACAAACTAAAAAATGAGATCTGTGAAAGCGAGATCTGGTGAAATGATTACTCTGGTCAATGTACTGATCCGTTCGAGACGTAAAGCAGAGAGTGGACGGCAGACATGAGAGAATGATGTGGACGGGCCAGACCAGATTGCTTCTGCCCAGTTTCTGCCCCCTCACAGTCTTATATAATTCAAAATAGCAATTAAAACATTCTGAAATGTTCCTCATTTCCTCCTCCTCTGCCAACTGTTGCATCCCGAGATCTTTGATTTCTATTTTGGCACCAACAATTTATTTATTATTTGTTTGAATAAGTGGATTTACTCTAAACTGCACAGTCCTGTAGGCACTTGCACAGTCATCCTGGAAAAAGTGGAGTACAGCAGAGAGACGGATGGAGGAGTGGAGGATAGAAAGGAGCAAGGGAGAAAAGGAGGGATAACAGGAGGCTTGGATATGGAGGGAGAATGGGAAAGTTCAAAATGGTTCATTATGCACCGACTTCAAATGTAAGGACATTGTCTCCCTCACAACTTCTGCACACACCTCACCTGTCCACACTACAAGTCCATGCAAATTGAAATAAATCTGTATTATTTTGGAAATATGTACATTTCATATTTGTTAATTTAGGAGTCCTAAATTGTTTTCACTCCCACAAATAAAATATTCCAAACAACCAGTTAAATCAGGTGAGAAGGTGAATATAGGTTCATTTATTATTGTTTTCCATTAGATGATATATGATAATTATCCACACATTCATTTTCTTCTGCTAATCAGGGATCAGCTCACAGTGGCAGCAGGCTAAGAAGGGTATTCCAGACATCTCTCTACCCAACAACACTCTCCAGCTCATCCTGAGCGATCCTGAGGCGTTCCGAGGCGAGATGAGATATATAGTACCTCCAACAAATTCTGGGTCTACCCCAGGGTCTCCTCAGTTGGACGAGCTTCGAAAACTTCCAAAGGGAGGCATCCTTGAGGCATCTGAACTGCACCTTATCTGCACCTTATCTCTAATGCTGAGCCCAGCTTCCTTCGGAAAGAATCAAATTTCAGCTGCTTGTATCCTAGAACTCATTCTTCCAGTTTCTAACCAGCACTCAGGCCGGAGTGTGTTTAAAACCACTCCAACCTTCCATAGGTGAAGGTCGGAATGTAGATGGACTGGTATGAAGATGCAAAACCTTGCCAGGCTGGCGAAGGCGTTCCCTAACCAGCTCCAGGAATGGGTGTTGGGGCTGGGTGAAAAGCAGTACGGCTAGCATTATGTGATCATTTGTAAGAAAGTCTTTGGTGCTTTGAAACTTCAGTGAAATTTTGACTGAAGGATATCTACACAGAGCAGCAGCAAGTATATCCCCTCTTGGAGTGTGATACTGCTGATATCTATAGAGGACATAGACCATGAAGCAGGTAATTGAGACGTGCCTCAATGGTGTGAATGACAGACGGTTACGAGATATAAAATGCGCAAGTAGATTGTCTCACTGACTGAAATCTCACTAGCTCTTCATTTAGCGGTGAAGACACATGAAGTCTTTATTTCATTAATGAGACCTTTTACTTCACTCGCAGATGCGGAGAGGAAAATCGTTTTCCGTGTTAAACGTCAACATCCTAATAATGTTCATCTTCTTGAGTGCCCATCTGACCACTCTTCAAAGCAAGTTCAGGATTGTATGATCTCCCTTCCACTGAGTCCTCTCCTGTCTAAACCTTTACTCCAATATTCTGATCCTTACAATGCAAGATCTTGAGCCTCCTCCAATGTGGGTCCGTCTTCAAAGGTGAGTTCAAAGACACCAGCTGGTCAGAGGATACAGGATGCAGTGGACTGTCTTAAACCTGTAGAAGACAGACACAATTTTCAAAATTGAGAAACCCTGTCTCTTACTTTGTCAGGATTTTTTCACATGGCAAGATACACTGAACGGACATAACATTACAACCACTGACAGGTCACGTGAATATCATTGGTTATCTGGTTACCATGGTTATCCATCAGTGGGTGTGATATATTAGGCAGAAAGTGAACATTGTGTCTTAAAGTTGATTTTTCAGGAGAAATGATCAGCCATAATGATCTGATTATGAAAAAAATTAGGCCTGACAACTGGGTCAAGAATATCCAGAACTGCTGGTTTTGTTTGGTGTTCCTTGTCTGGAGTGGTTTGAACCAGACATACACATTTCCAGACATATGATAATCATCTTATTTTTGTACAATAGTTTTGCCCTCTATACGATCGATAATCGATAATGTCAATATCCCAGAATGTACAACTATGAAATATTTTTATGAGATTTACTTTTATGGCTGTTTTACTTACTTATTCAATGCATCTGGATATGGACACTGCATTTATGTTTGTCTACTCAACTTAGGTCTTCCCAACCAATTAAACTTAGTGGTGTGAGGTAAAGAAACTCACATTAAGAATAGGCCTAGGCTGTCATCCCAGGGTATAACTACAAAAAGCCCAGAAATCCCATGTGTTTTAAAAATAATCCCCCTGATTGAACTTCCCAAATTCAATGTGAGTTTGTGTCAGAAAAATTGTGTTTTTGGAAAAGAAATGGCTAAAAAAAATCCCCCTCTCGAAATGTCCAGGGTGTAACCCGCTTCTTCACTAATGTCAAGCATAGTATTCCAGCCCCCCGTTTGACCCTGCACTGGATACGCAGTTAGATAAAATGAAAAGAAAGGAAATAAATGATGAACAGAATGAATGTCTGCTTCCTTTAAGGCTGCAGCCATGTTGAACATAACTGCGAGTGACGACAGTGGATGGAAACAAGTGGAAGGAGCTCACAGAGCAGTGCTCGAAGTGATCTGTCCATCCAGCTGCTGATGGCGAGGACTGGGACAGACTCAACTCAACTCAACTTTATTTATAAGCACATTTAAAAAAAACAACAGAGTGTCCAAAGTGCTTTCCAGTCAATAAAAACATATACACATGATTAAAACACAATGATACATCAAATAAAAGCAGTAAGACCAGAAAGAATTAAAAGTCCAACAATTCATCCTGGATTAAAAGCCAAGGAATAAAAATGAGTCTTACGGTAAGATTTAAAAACAGACAGAGTGGGGGCTGCCCTGACATGAGGGGGCAACTCCTTCCAAAGTTTAAGGGCTGCAACAGAGAAAGCTCGGTCGCCCCTCATTTCCAGTTTTGTTTTAGGGACAACCGGAGACAACTGTTCAGCGGACCTCAGTGACCTCGACAGAGTGTAAATCTGTAAGAGGTCAGAAATGTACGTGGGTGCCGACCCATTTAAGGATTTAAAAACAAACAATAAAAACCTTAAAATGAATCCTAAAACGTACTGGTAGCCAGTGAAGGGAGGCCAGAATGGGGGAAGTGTTCTCTCGCTTGCGTGAGCCTGTTAAAAGCCGAGCGGCGGCATTTTGAACCAACTGCAGACGTGAAAGGGAGGCCGGGCTCACGCCAAAGTAAAGTTCATTACAGTCGTCCAGGCGGGTTGTAATAAAAGCATGAATAAGCTTTTTAAAATCATTAAGGGCTAAAAAGGTCTTAACCTTAGCTAAAAGCTTCAACTGATAAAAACTGGATTTCACCAGAGAGTTTATCTGTTTGTCAGGTTTAAAATTACTGTCCATTTTGACGCCAAGGTTTGACACAGTAGATTTTAAAAATGGCTGCAGGGAACCCAGGTCCATAGCAGAGGCATCGATGATACCACTAGGTCCAAACACTATGACTTCCATTTTGCTGTCATTAAAATGTAAGGAGTTAAGGGCCATCCAGGCTTTGATGTCCTTCCGACACTCCAACAACAAATTTACAGAACTGGCATCATTTCTTTTCAGTGGCAGGTATGTTTGCGAGTCATCTGTATAGAAAGGGTAAGAAATGCCATATTTCCTTAAAATCAACCCTAAGGGGAGCAAATATAACGAAAAAAGGATCGGCCCAAGAATGGAACCTGGGGGACCCCACATGGAAGAGGGGCAATGGACGAGACACAGCCCCCCAGGCTAACAGAAAAGCTTCTCCCTGACAGATAGGCGTGAACCACTGTAAGGATGTGCCTCTGATACCCACACAGTGCTCCAGGCGAGAGATGAGAATGATGTGGTCCACTGTGTCAAACGCACACATTTGTTCGGTTGGGTTGCATCAAATCCCACTTATCGCTTTTTGACAGGAAAACAAGATGAGGTGGAAGAACAGCGCTGTGCCATCTTCTGCTCAGAGCAGTACGGCAGCAAAACACATTGCTGCATATTTCTGAAACCAAAGTAGTCTGTAATAAACAAGGATCCCTCTTTAAAGTGCAGTCTGTAACATTTAGTGGTATCTATTACTTAAGTTCCTGATTGCAACTTTGGCTCGACCCACCCATTCCAATAATTAAGATCATGTATTCTGTGATGGGTGAGGAAAAGGTGGGAGAGGACAGCAAGCACTCGGACCAAAGCCCTGGGAAGCAGCAAAGTCAAACATTCAAGCCGACCTAAGGCAGACTGTCCATGGCAGTAACGGAGAGGCCACAAAGTGATCCTCCCCCAATGTGCTGCTATCTCTCGTCCACTAAGCTAAATCTCCCAGTGGATGGTGCAAACCCCCCTCACGTTACCACAGAAAGGTTTAACAAGTAAGGTATTTCCTTTTGTGAAGATTTTCCTCTCTATTGATTTTATTGTGCTAATTAAGAAGTACGATGCACCATTAGGCAACATTTGGTTTGACAGCGGCACCAAAGGCCCTGTTTCTCTTCCCAACCTGGCGGCATTGTGAAGCCTTCAGCTGGGGTTATGAGACATATTCACCTTAAAACAAAGTGTTGAGCACAAAGACCTGTCCAGCTGACCCGGAGTGTCTCATTTTATCTGCAGTTGTAAAATGAGACCAGCTCAAGCGATTTGAAGTCGGTTCCGTGGTGGAACCCCATGCCAGGAGCTCCTATGAGAAGACTGTATGTGCAGACTACTTGTTGATAGTTCTTTTGCTGCAAATACAGTAAAAGGGGGGATCGGATTTTTTTCCTTCGATCTCCTGATTCATGAGTTGAGGGATTATCAAACAAACCTAGAGGGGTCTTCATCCTTAGAGAAGCTCCCTTTCACCTCGATGCTGTTCATCTTGTTCTCAAAGATCCCATAGCTCAGAGTCACCTGCAGAAGAGACACCACTGTTAGCTGAAGAGCCCTCCTGTGTGATTCTATGTGTGTTTGTCTGGGTCTCCACCTGGTGTGGAATGCTCCTGTGGCTGATGAGCAGTAGGTTCTCCAGGTGAGAGTGGAATAAGGGACAGTGGACCATTGAGATGCCGAGCCTCTTCTCCACAATGAAGCCCATTGTACAGTCGTCAGGCAGACGAATAATCGCAGATGTCCGCTCGAACCGGGAGCCGCTAAAATACGCACAAAAACCCAAACACACATTCATCACTGCAGATTTACATTAGAAAAATTCAGACAGATGACAGATTTAAATGAATAGTGTATAAAGAACTCAAAATGCGTTTAAATGCACATGTACAGAGCTGTGAAATAGTATTGAACCCCCCAATGGATTTCTTCCTATTTTGTGTGTATCAGGTGTGGCAATATGGGTGGGCTAGGCTCACCCACTTATACAGCCAGCCCGCTAAATTATTTTTTATTGATTAAATGAATATTCAAATACAGGATAAAGAATAGAACGATTGTTCTTGATCCTAATAACAACAATAAAAATAATCCTTTTTAGGGTTAGGATTAGGGTTCAGGGTCAGGTTCAGAAGTAATCCTAAGCTACTACTGAATCTGAGTTTCTTTAGAAACCTAAACCAGTCGTGCTGGTGTCTCACCAGTTCCAGGATAATTCATGGACATAAATTAAAATTTTCTGCAGAATGATACAAATTTCCAGGTCTGTAGGCAACAGAGACCAGCCACAACAATAGAACCAGTAACTGCAGACTATGTTGTGGCGGTGTGTGTGCCTGAATTTGGAATCAGCTGCTAATTATTTTCTAGTAGGAGAAACAACCCTAGATAGTATTTGGGAAAATGGATGTAGAGCTTTCCCAAATATAAATTCACTTCTTCCTTACACCCACATCTACGTGGGTAGAAGACTTGGAAATTATTCATGAAACAGTTTTTAGGTTATCGCGTTAACATGAAGGATCTGCGGCGGATGCAGCAGATATTGATATTCCCGACTTTATTAGCCCACTCAAAGTTTTAATTCTGGGGCCACAGCAGGCGTTTATCTCAACTGTATCTCACTTTCCACATTTATGTAAATATATATTTTTGTAAATACTGCGATCAGCCATAACCTTACATTCACTGAGAGGTGAAGTCATTATCTGGTTAACCTTCCGCACCTGTCAGTTGGCAGGATATATAAAGGCAGCAAGTGAATATCATGAACTGCAGGTCTGGGTGGGTATTCCTGGTCTGCAGTAAATTGCCGGCTGATTGATGAGGGTGTGGAGTGAAAGTTAACCCGTGTTTTCTGATCCCAGAGGTTTACTGTGGCACAAATTGCTGAAAAAGTTAAAGTTGACGCTGACGGACAGGTCACAGCAAAAAGTGACCCTACATAATATTAGGCAGGTGGTTTTAATGTTGTGGCTGATCGATGTATATTGACACTCATGTGCAGCGAGTGTCAGTTGATCAATACCTGGCCCAAGGAGTCATTTTCTTCGCCAGCCGCCGGCTCAAGCAGAACCCTGCTCCCCCTGTGGCAAACCAGAACCGTACCTCCCTCTGGGAGCCAACACACACAGATATGAACACACACTTGAAACACAGACAAAGATATGAACTTACACTCTACACAAACAATATCAAATCAAGTGTCTTAGTCTAAACGTACCATAAAATAACAAATTATTTAGTCAAGCCAATAAAATGAAACTCAAAAAATAGAATTCAGGATGAGATTTTGTATTTCACTTAATTTCAAACCTTCAGTTTATTTATAGAAGCTCAACCTTTTGATAAAACAGGTTTTCAGTAAACCATTTGACCCCTTATTAGACTTCTTCTGTTGAATCAAGTTGTAAGTCCTCACATGCTTTAATATTCAAAAAAAGAAAGAATGCCTCCTATAGCCCCCAGTGACTTACTCTTTAATATACATGATGCCAGTGGGTCCTATTTAGTAAAGGCTAGGACGATTATTAGGACTATTATTATTATTCCCTAACCCAAGTTACATTTTTCATTCAGAGAAAGAGACTTGAAATGTGCTCAACCAAACGGCTGAGCATCACCTCAAAATGTTTTAATCAAAACAACACGATTTATGAATATCAAGAAGCTCTGAGATATCTGTTTTAATAAATGAACTAGATACTTCCTGTTCTCACCTTTTTTCTCTTTGACATGCCCTGCCTCATATTTTTCATCTATCTTCCGTTTTGATTTAATTTATATCCATTTCATTTCTATGGGTATATTTTTTATGTTTCATCACCATTCCTCTCTTTTTATTTACACTGCCCACTATTATTCCTTCCTAATCTTTTACCTTTTTCTTTTAATTCCTTCTTTATTTCTTTCACTGTACCGTCTTTTCCAGATCCCCCCCCCCAATAAACAAACAAGAAGGGAGAGGATCCTGAATTTTGTGTTAGTTTCCTGTTTCATCCATCCGATCTCAGCAGCGGATGGAGACGATGTGATGTAGGGGGAACAGTGAAAGAGAGCGATGTAGGAAGGGAAGATGGAGGGTTGGGGAGCAAAGATAATAAAGATGTGTAAATGGGTGCAATCAGAGTGGAGAATGTGACAGGGGGGAGATGGAGAGAGTAATTTCAGGAAATAAGCCAGGGTAGACTTAGAGCTTACTGGAATCAGGATGCACTTAAAGCTAAAACAGCAGCATTAATTCTACTGTAACGCATGTAAGCTCAATCACACACACACAAACACACGCAAACACACGCACACAAACACCCAGCATGATTTTCATAATGAGATTCTTCAGCCGTAAGGACATACTCCTAGAATGTTGAATCACACTGGTATCATTACTATTGTAATAGATATTCATGTTTGTTGTTTTCTCCAGGACTTTCTACTTCAGAGAACTTTTCAAGCAGCATATCTTACTCAATCAGCACATTTTCAGCTAACCCTAACAATAACCTTTCTAAGGACATTAAAGGTGCAGTGTGTAAAATTAAGCTGTAATAAGTGGAATTTGATATTGTTAGCTATATTTCTGTTCGTGTATAAAAAGTAAAAAATAATAATTCTACTTTGGAAGTTAGCTTAGAATCCATTAGAACCCTTTTTATCTCCGAGAGAGCGGCTCTTCTTCCAAGCAGGCCACCACGTTTGTAAAGTAGCCTGGAATGACAGACCCACTACTGGCTCTATAGAGGACTTTAGGTTGAAGTGGCAGAAAGACGATGGAAAAGGCTTCACTTATTACAACCAACAAAAAGGAAGAAAAAAAATCATGAATATGTTCCATCGTCTATCTGCATCTATCTATCTATCTATCTATCTATCTATCTTTAGCAAGAAGTTGATTTTGGCATTTCCTAGAGACGATTACATTTTTGTGACGTAAGGTGTTTCGCAGCATTTAAAATAAAATAAAATAGAATCCTAAGCTGTTTGGAATGGTGATGTCACAATGTCACTGTTGCTGCCTTTGATCTTTTGATTCCTTTGATTTTTCTTTTTGGCTGTGGAGCTGAACAGTGGGCTGAACAGAGTCCCTACACTGGAAGGCGTAGGAGACAAGCAGCTACAGACACTCGGAGAGATACTCATAGAGTTTGTCGGAGTTGTCAGTAGATTTAGAGGTTGGCAAAAACTCAGACTTCGAAGGAGGAATCTGCAGGAGTTTTTCCTCAACCGAGTTTACTGTTGGGCCTTGGTGGAGGTTTGCGCCCTCTTAATACTTTTTTAGTTTTCCATTTCTTCTTTCTATATCGGCTATAAGGCGATTGGGACCTGCTCTACCCACTTTAAGTTTGATAAAATGCTGAAAGTGGGTTAGAAGCAGCGTGGCGTGGTGAGGTACCGTAGCGTTGCCGTCCAGCAGTTCGTGAGCAGTGATGGGTTTGTCCAGACTTGGTTTGCCCACATAGATGTCGCTGTCCTGGGGGAAGGCAGAGAGCAGGAGGAGGAGAGCCTCCGGGTTCAAGTAGTTATCATCGTCCACATGACAGAACCACCTGAGAGTAGAAGAGAAAACATGAAGGTAAAACAAAACAATGTTCTGTGTTTCTCTGCTTGATGTTTGCAGCCACACAGGAGAAATTTCAACACCTAAGTTTTCATTGGAATTTATTCTTTAAAACTATGATGATAGAGAGCAGACATGAGAGTTAGGTATGCTGATCTATTTGGAATTTAATCTGTAATTTAAGCTTTTTATATTATGTTGGTTGGTTCAGAATTCAATAAAATTTATATAAAATCGTCATAACACTTCAGATTAAACATGGCCAGTTTGAGTCCTGTTTGGCCCTGGATGTGGACTGTGTTAATTGTTAGTGATGCTGAAATTATTTTGTTCATAGTGGACCTTGACAGGCACATATTTTCTTTATTACATTTAATATTTTTCTATATTTTGGAATAGTAGAATTTAGCCTATATCGGCACATTAAAAGTGATCTTGACTTGAGTCTGCCTCACCTCTTATCTGAGGCCATGAAGCCGTCGTACTCTGCAGACATCTTGCAGGACAAGGCCTGCTGACTGTGATCGGACTGGCAGCCTGTGACTACCACATTTTGACCTGGACAGACAGAGAGGGTATGTTTGATTTATACAAATGGAGTTCCCTTGATATTTCAGTATCAACATCATTGTTATATGCTTCTAAAAGTTTCTAAAACCAAAACATGTATCAGCTTATTCTAACCAGAGTGTAATAAGAAGAGTTTATCATATAACCTTATTAAGTGTCTGCTTTGTCTAGCAGCAACGTTGTGGTGAAACAGGAAGTCATCCTCATCCCTTGGAAGACTTTCATTGTATAAAACATAAGGGATCTAGCCCAAAATCCAGCTCAGACTAGACAATATAACACTGAAAGCAGATCTGAAACTTAGTTTCCAAGTTGCTCCTTACCCTCTGAACGTAACTCCACATCCTCCTCGTCTGTGAAGATGAACGTCTAAGAAAATAATAAGAAGAAATCCTCAATTAATCGGATACAGCCCACCACAGTGAAATCATTCCTTTACATTTGAGAGGGAGCAGAGCCTTTGAGGCACCTGGGGAGCTAGGGTTTCAGGGTCTTATTCAAGGATCCTATTACAAGTAAACCCTGGTGGGAGTTGAAGCCTCTACCTGCTGGTCTTCTGATTGGGAGACAGCCACTTTACCCACTGAACTACAGCCGCACAGTGGCAGAAGTGGGTGGTCAGTATAAAGATCTTCACTGAGAGATACGATTGACTAAGAAAGATACAGATAGAGAGATTGACAGAGGCGGATGGAGAGACAAAACGAATGAGACTGAGAGAGATCACATGAAGAAAGAGGGGGAGAGAAGTAAAGAGAAATACGGATCAACAGACTGGGAGAGACCCAGCGGTACTAAGATAAAGCAGCACTGACCTCTGGTGGAGAATTTTGGAAACAGACTGAAACATTGATGCAGCAGATTTACTCAACTCTAAATTGTTTAATAGAAATGATAACTATATCTTTTTTTATCCAAATGTCACCCAAGCATATCATTACATGTACATTACACATATATACTATATATGTATCAGGGTTAGGGTTAGGGTTATAGGGTTATATGTTTCTCTATAAATGTCTATAAGCTGTCCTATTATATAGCATTTCTTCATTTTTGTCACCTTTAGAATATATGTCTGTTGAAGCTGCTGTAACGACTAAATTCCACCTTTGGGTATTAATAAGGTTTCTATCTATCTATCCATGGCAATAAGTATATAAATGAATTAAGAATATTATACATTCAAAAGTTGGGACTCAGTTGTCCATTCAAGAGAATGTCTCCAAACTTGACTCGTACTCTGGATTGAAATATAAAAACACAATGGATATTTTCAAAAAGAAAACAACCATGTATATGTAGATTTCACTGAAGAAATCTATATTATATATATATTTTAGTTAAAATAATTCTCTCAGAATTCATTAGCCCTATCTTCTAAAGATTCCTAAACCTTTTTCACCAATGTGCCCTGATTTGAATAATTTATTTTCAGTCAGGTATCCCACCATATTTTGTGGTGGGGTATTTGAGGAACACTTCATGCCAAAAAAGAACTCTTCGGTTTCAATGTTTGTTTTGAGAATGCTGATAGGAAGTACAGAGAAGGTCAGAAGGAGCTCTAGGAGATGTAACAGAAAGTCAGAAGGAGCTAAAGGAGATGTAAGAGAAGCAAAAAGGAGCTGCATGGTGGAGAAGAGGTGGAGAAGCGAGCGCAGGCAGATTGGAGGGGGTGGAGTTATCGGTGACATTAGATCAGCAGTAGGGGAGAAGGGAAAGGTTTCCAAGACGGTGGTGAGAGCAGCTCTGCTGTATGATCTAGAGACGGTGGTATTAGGTGGGTTTACATGAATTGATTCCACGTCAAATCAGAAGAAAAGCCTCATGAGAAAGAAATACAATAAGGTGCATAAACACATTATTCAAATGAGAAGGCTGTTTCTGACTCAAATTGAAATCAGTTGCACGGTAGAATAGGTAGAGGGTCCTTTCACAAAGACAACTGCAGCAGGTAAACACTGTATGGGAATATTCCTGGTCAGTCATGCCTGGCGGAGCATATCAGATGAATGATGCCAGCATTTGATGGTCTAGACCAGAGCAGAGAGTTTGTATTAAAAACATTGAGTGGGACAGTAAGATACAATGGCCTCTACAAACACATCTAAGAAAAACCACCAGGAGCCCTGATGGACTGATGATGTGAACAAATGAAAACGTGCAGGAAAACTATGAAGACGCTGATTGGAAAAATAAATCCCACAACAACAAAAGTGGATCAGAACCACCAACCTGGTTTTTTCAACACTGAATGAAGTCATTGAAGAGGAGGTAGACCCCTGTGAAAGTCTCTGACTATCTGTGGATCTGGGTTTTCAAGATGGAGCGCCGGATGAGGAGTTTCTCTTTCTTCTGATGTTAATTAGGATGAGGTTGATGTAAACGTAACGTTTCTGGTGGGTTTACCTCAGAACACGGCCTCACTGATAATGATATAATGTTAGTTCTCTCCCTCCTCTCTCATGTCTCCAGTACAGAAGGAAACCATATTTACCATAAAACTATTTCTTTTATTAAAAGCATCACAATAACATAAAAAGAAACTACCCCGATCCCATGACGAACGGCCACATTCTGATAAAACATTTCATAGATTGATCGCGTTTGTGCTCAACACACAACTCCGGACAGCTTTTCTGAATGAAGGATTCGGCACATTTTCTCGATCAGAACACTTCAAACAACGAAGAAAGTCTCCATATAAAACCAACTACTGACCAGAAGACAGGAGGCAGAGCTGAAGATGTTCAGATGTTCTGATTTGAATCTGTATAAACATGTCCTGAATAAAGTGATCTAATTAAATGTGTTTGCAGTACTGTCTAACTAGCCCACTCTTGTGCCTCGGCTGAGGTTTGCGTTCTCTGAGTGCTTTTTCTAGTTTGTTAACTTTTATTATTTCTTTGTATTCTTGATACATATTATAATTTGAATTGTTCCTGTGCCAACTCCTTTTTCTATGAGCTTTTACAGGTTTCTACCAGACCCTCACACGAACCGCTTCCCTTTAAGATTTCCACTTCATGTTTTGTATTGATGGTGTGAAATGAAGCAATGATTACAGCAAAGAAATAAAGAAACTTCACTGCTAGTTTACAGACTGCTCATTGAATAAAATGATCCTTTACGATTTAGTAAGCAACACAATTGTTTTGATTTAATAAATCAAGCTTCCAAATGTAGTAAAGTTAGGCTGTCCTTGTCATTTAGGGTTGGGCTAACTGTATAAGTGGGTGGGTTCAGGCCCATTAGACCCACCCACAACTATGTGACCCCTCAAGCATGCGGGGAATTATCAGTATTATGTGTGTTTGTGTGTGTGACATGGGTTCATTCTGTTCTGCAGACTGCTTTTCTACTTCCTGTTCTCTGACCAGCTTCCGTTCCAGTATTGTTAACAGAGTTGCTGCTTCCCCTCAACGCAGACAACCTGCCTGCACAGCTTCCTGTGTCTGTGTGTGTTTTCTTATGTTGCCATGTACGCACAAACAATTGGGTCGGTTATGCATTTTCTCATATTCATTCCTCACACTAATTGTCATATTGCCTGTGAATAGTTAATTTCTCTGTTGTTGGACTGAAAAGAAGAAGCTGCTACATACTGACTTCCTCTTGAGATCATTACTCATCTGTTCCACTTTTTAGAAAAAGTCGAAAAAACACTCAACCTCTAATCAGAACAAGGTCATCATCACTTCATTTCCAGAGAAAATCTGCTCCATCTCCTAAACTCTGGGCTGTTTTTGTTCCGTCACACAGTCAACGCTGTAAGTCACTACTTCTGGGCCTTTCCTACTTAAAATCAAAACTTTTTTCTCAGTTTCAACATAAAGACCAATGTGTTGCTAAGCGTAGCAGCAGCACAACCTGAAACTATTAGCAATGTTCTGACACAAACAGTGCCCTTCATAATTTTTGGCAACCTTTAAAAAAGGGTTTTTGAGATTGAAAAAATGCCTTGGCTATTACCATGAACTTTAAATCAAATTATTCACAAGAATCGAAAATCTAACTGAAATAATGAAATTGAAAAAACAACAACACATTACATTTTCGACATAAAACAATAGTTTTTTCTCTAAAACATTATTTACGCCCCGGGTAAATCCTGTAGTCAAAGTTAACTAATCAGATTTCCAGTCCTGTTTTTATATTTTTTTCTTCACCTTTTTAAGCAGCAACTCTGAAGTGTTGACTTCCTGTTTGACTGGGGTATAAATATGAGGTGACACAGGCCTGATTCTCTCTGAGATTCTTCACGATGATGAAGACCAGAGAACACAGCAATGAGGAGCAAAGAAAAGTTGTAGAGCTGCACAAATCTGGCAATGGAGACAAGAACATCTCTCAGCAGTTGAAAATGTCAGTTTCAACAGTTAGATCAATAATGAAGAAGTTTAAAGAGACTGGAGATGTTAGACATCAGTATGGAAGAGGACGTGTCTGCAAACTGACCCCACACACTGTGAGGAGGATGGTTGGACTTGCAGAAGACCCTCCAAGGATCACAGCTAGAGAGTTCAGAGGTAAGTTGAATCTTGGGGTCAGAAAGTCTCACTAACCACCATCAGATGGCGCAGACACCAACACCAGCTGTTTGGGAGGGCAGCAAGAAAAAAGCCTCTGCTGTCGTCCACACACAAGCTAACGCTGTTACAGTTTGACAAACACAACTTGGACTTTCACTGGAACAAGGTCAGAGGTCAGATGAGACCAAACTAGAGCTTTGCAAACGTCTAAGAGGGGTGTGGTCTAGCAAGAAAGAAAGCCATAGAGAAAAGCCACCCATACCCACTGTGAAGTCTGGTGGTGTATCTCTGATGTTGTGGGGCTGTTTTTCTTCCAAAGGTTCTGGACATCTTGTTAAAGACATGGTTCCACGGACTCCATCAAACACCAGCAGTTACTGTATGAAGACCTAAAAGCCCGTCAGGAACCTTAAAGTGGGTCGTGGTTGGACCTTCCAGCAGGACAATGATCTGAAGATCACCTCAACATCAACCCAAGAATGGTTCAGAGTTCACAGAATAAAGGTTCTGCCATGGCCATCCTGGTCCCCTGACTCAAGCCCACCAGGACATCTGTTGGATGTGCTGGAAAGGAGAGTCCACCAGCGTGGACCTCAGAACCTGAAGGAGGTGGAGAGGTTCTGTATGGAGGAATGGTCTCAGATCTTATCCATGTGTTCTCAGACCTCATCACAGACTACAGGGCTGTTATTGTGGTAAAAGGGGGTGGAGCTAGATATTCAGTGGCACACAAGTTTAGTACAAAATGTTTAATGTTAAGAATGTAATGGTTTTCTTTTATTTTGTCACTTGAGTTAAAGGTTGGATTTTTGTGAATAATTTGAATTCAACATCATGGGTGTAGACAAAGACAGTTTTTCATTTCATTTTACTCCTTTTTCTTTTTGGGTGGGGATAGTTCAAATTCTTCTGCAGTAAACTCTATATCTCTTAAACATGTTTCAAACTGGATGTGAGATTTTTTAAGTTACTTTTTTAAGTCAAAGTCACGTTTTTATTCATTACATTGCAGCAATATCACAAAATATTTTATATCCTTATCAACCTTTTCATTTTTACTTGTCTAAAAATAAATAGAATGTAAATGTCATATCTATAATTTAAACATAATTTTGGAATCTAGGTATAAATCAAAATGCTAATTACATATACAACTTGGGATCT
The DNA here is from genome assembly GCA_009660295.1 of Lophius piscatorius. Taxonomy (NCBI): domain Eukaryota; kingdom Metazoa; phylum Chordata; class Actinopteri; order Lophiiformes; family Lophiidae; genus Lophius; species Lophius piscatorius. The sequence continues at coordinate 3,416 of VRLP01006063.1, read as the reverse complement.
TACGTTTAAACTCTCATGAAACTACGGTAGATGTATTTAGCTTATATGCTGATTCAAACTGCCAGTCAGAGGAGGGCAACCTTTTGAGATTAGCTCAAAAGGTTGAGCTAATCCAGTTAAAATTGACTATGACATATTGAATTATAGCTTGAAAAGGTTGCTATTTTTAATTGTTTAAAAACATGCTTGACCAGCAATTTGTTATTTTATGGTAAATTTAGTGTTCAAGATAATAATAATAAATGAAAAAATGCTGCACGAAATAAAATATGAAAATAAATGATTTATCATTTCTGGCAAGGACATTTTTAAACTGCCATAACATATTTTATATTACAATTTTCAAAGTTATTTAATAAACCTCACTCCTGATCATAATTTTTAAATTAATTATTAATTTATTTGTATGATCTTAAGCCTTTAAATATCTCTTTTTTAAATGACGCAGCTGTTACTTTTAGCACAAATTTTAAAATGTTATCCTTAATCTAATGAATGTAAAGCGCTTTATTTACAGTGTGGGATGTGTCAATGATTAGCAAGAACCCTGACCTTAGAAAACATACATTTTTACACATCAAACAATTTTCCCTTTTCATTGAATTAATAGTTTTAACTAATATCAGTACCAATCATAACTATTAAGTATTGATTTATTTTCATGTTTTTAACTCTTTAAATGAGGCTGTGATTAAAATAAAAATGTTAAGCATGTGTGGGATTTACATCAGTGATTAGCAATAACATTTATTCAGATGCATTTTAATACGTGGTTCAGTATGATGTTAAAGATAATAATTAAAAACCACAAGATATGCACATTCATTTTCATAATCTGTTGTTTTCCTTTTTCATATTTGAACTTGCAAAAAAAATGTTCCCTTTCTGAAACTACCTTAAAATGTACATTAATATTCTTTTTTTTAGTTTTACAGATTTTATGATTTTAGATGACATTCGTTCTGATTATTATTATCAAAGATTAACTCATTTTCAGAATTGTATTCCATTATTTAGGACAGCATGGATTTTCTGTGCCGAACCAGGGGAAAATTGCTCTTTATAGAAAAATGTAAAAATAAAAATAAAAAAAAATAATCAATTGAGGCTTAGACTCCACACTGTAAAGTAAATCCCTATAATTCACGTTAAAATACCATCTGTTGTTGTTGCTATAATTTAACTGTAAAGGATACAGTTACCATGTAGACATATTATGGTGAAAACCCGTGGAAAATACTGTGAACCTGTTTACGTGGACATTACATAAAATAACAGTAAATTATTTTTAATTTAATTTAATACATAAATAATAATATATAATATAAGACATCTAACCCTAACCCTTTTAATAATGGTAATAAAACCTGTTAACTGGCTGCAGTAAGAAAATATATAATTCAAAACGCTACATATCTTTATATTTTTACAGTCAGAATATGCTGAAAAACTAATTTGACAATGAAAATACAAACTTTGGCTCTGTTAAAGAACAATATGAGAAAAATACCATAATGTCAGAAGCAAATAATAACTGAAAATATAATTAAATTAACAAATTTAATAATATCTGTAAATAAATTACAGATTTTGTTTTGAATTTTGTATGTATTAAAATTTACAGTAAAAAAAACGACCTTTAAGCTATTTGCAAGAATATTCCTTCATTTCCACAGAAATTTAAAGAAATAAATACCCTAGTATATTTGTGAAATTCTGTTGATGTTATGTGTGTTTGTAATTTACTGTAATTATATTTAATGTCCTTATAAAGATGTTTACATTATATCAGATTTTTTTGTTTTTTGTTTATCGTAATTTAATTTACATGGTCACCATTATGATGAGATTCTGGTAACTTGTTTGATTTTTCTCCAGTGCTCTCTCATGCTGTGAAAGGAACTATTGTTTTACAGTGTATCACTGACCTATTAGAGGATCTGAAGCTGAAAATACTAAAAATTCCCCCTGAAATGCACGCTTCCAAAAACAGACACACATTTAATGGTTGACAAATCATCCAGAGACACTCACATGCGCCTTGGTTTTGGAGATCCACGTCTCCAAGAGGACCGCAAGCCGTGTCTTGTGGAACCTCCCTGTGGTCTTCACAGCTATGAAGATGTCCTCCAGTTTTAGGTCGACCTTGGTGGCAGGAGAACCTTCAGAGATGGGTCCTCCGCTCCTGCTGTTGGTGGCGTTGCTGACCCGGCTCAGTGCTCCTCTGGCCGGGGACAGAACCTGATATATGGTGAGCGGAGGCTCAGTGAGTTTGGGGAGGCTGCTGGTACGCAGCTGGAAATCCACCAAGAGAATGATGAAGAAGGTGAAGATCAACACAGGCAGCCATCGACAAATCCATTTCTTATGCATGTTAGAGAAAAGATCTAAACTCCATAAAGGATGAAAATCTTGATCCCATGATTAAAAAGAAGAACAAAGCACATGACCATTTCTTGCCAAATTTCAGTTCTTCCATCCTCTTCTTCCTCTTTAACCTTTGAGGTGCTCAGGTCTTAATATGTATAATTTATCAGAATAATCCAACAGTCCGATCTAAATAATATTAGAATATATAGATAATATATGAACCAATGATCCTGCTCACTGATTCAGACCAGTTCTATGAGACAGCACAGGTTTCATTAACACCCAGAGGGTTCTGACTTTCTCAGTTTCAGCTCTGCCCACAGTGTCAAAACACACGCAATCAAACCATTCAACTTCCGGCCATGCATTTCAAAATAAAACAAAGACAAGTGGTTTTTACTCTACTTCCTGCTATGACGTATTTCAAGAGGACTGAAGTCAAATAAGATTTATGTTCTATAAATTCTATATTCTGTTAATGAAAATGTTAATGAAACCGCGTTTTCATGCAGCGACTGGCAACTGGAAAGGCTTTCCGAAAGGATTTAGCCTACCTCCTTGCAAAGGAATGAAATCTAATTCGGAAAGGTTTACATACAACATTTTCTTTCCGATTAGACGCCTTGTCCGAAGCTAATCGGAATTAGGCTGTCCATGTAAACCCACCTAGTGACAATATGACCAAAGTAGCAAAGTATCATAATAAGTGTTGTAATCTTACAGAGTAGTTTTGCTATAAATCTATGCCTCTCGGTTTGTGGCAGAAAGAGGAACAGCTGAGTGATTTGAATGCCATACAGCCACGGCACAGTCAGACGTGCTTTTCATTTCCTGCTTGGGTCACACTGATGGTAACAGGTGTAGCATTATTTGAAGAATCAACTTGCAAAAATAGATATCTCCATTACTCCAACTAGGATTGTAATCCCAAAACAAATGACAAGATAATACCTCTTTACAAGAGTATTGCATTATTCATACATACAATGTAAATACACTTATCAGTATCAAACGAGGAGGTGCAGGTATGAGGATTGTCCTCTTAG
>VRLP01006062.1:0-31424 GCA_009660295.1 Lophius piscatorius | reverse complement strand
CCCTCCCTGACCATCTCAGGGCTCCACAGACGACTGACACATTTAAAAAAGGACTTAAAACTTTCCTTTTTAGCAGAACCTATAACCTTAATTAAAATTGCTGGTTTTTGGTTAGGCTTTTATATAGTTATTATTTTATTTTTTATTGATGCTTTTATCTGCTTTTGCTTTGTAGCACTTTGATATTTGATCCAAATGTAAAGTGCATTATAAATTAAATGTATTATTATTATTATTATTATTATACAGGCACCTGGAGGCCACACACACTACTGAGCCACATTATGAGTTGTCTTGAGGAAATTCACAAAAGTTGGATCAGCCTGGGATCTAATTTTTCCACTTTGATTTTGAGTATGATTCGGAATCCAGTTCTCAATGGGTTAATGATTTTGGTTTTCATTGATCATTCTTTCATTCAGATCGGGAATGTGCGATTTAAGTGTTCCCTTTAATTTTTTTAATGAGTGTATATTATGCAGCCATTACTTCTACTCGTATAACCTTAATCTGGAACACACATTTAGAATATCGATCGTCAAGCTAAGAATGTCCTCACTTGCTTCCACAGGGAAGTCCGACTTGGACGCAACGGTGTAGAAGAGATTAAGAGGCATCCTTTCTTCCAGAATGATCAGTGGACATGGGAGACAATCAGGGATGGTAAGAACTAATTTTCTAATATTGACATTCATGATAACATTTACAGCACTTGTTTCAGTTGGCAGTCTGCTCACTATTGCTGCAGTCATGCTGTTATGCAGCCAGCAATAATGTATTCTGTTTGACCCACTAAGGACAGTCGCAGGAAATTCTTGTAGAAGAAACCATTCATTCTATATCCTCTCAAAGAGTTGACACGATTCCTGCTCAGAGGAATAATTGGCAGCACAGCATTTTTTAGCAATGGCGTAGTGCTGACCACCCACTGGCTGACCAGCTAGCCGGCGTGTTTCCTCTGATTTAAGATGTGTTCTAAAATAGATCTGTGATCGATAATAGCTCAATACAGACAAAACTGCAACACTTCGTTTGAATTAGATTTAGATTTCCGTCCAGATAGGTAAGTGACACATTGTAACTTACTGGCTGGTAACTGAACAAACATAGTCATAAAAATTATTTGGATTAGCTGACTATTTTCAAGACTTAGAATTACAGATATATCTGCACGTAAAAGCAATGAAGAATTTAGATTCAGAGAGCAGATCTCAATTGAAATCAAATGCTTATTTTGTTGTTTTAAATGAAGTTACAACTCAATTGAGCAATAAAATGAAGATTACTTTTGTCTATGAATGAGGAAGAAGCTTGCCATGCTTTTCCTAAGTGTCGTGTACCGGTGTTTTGAATTTTGTTTGTATAATGGAATGTATCTCTATCACATAGTATGATAACCTGCGGTTACTCTATTCATCTTGTATCATCACTGAATCTTCCATCATTCATGATGCAATCATGTGCCCTGTGCAGCGGCCGCGCCTGTGGTTCCTGAACTAAGCAGTGACATCGACACCAGTAACTTTGATGACATTGAGGAGGATCGGGGAGAGGAGGAGACCTTTCCCATACCAAAGGCCTTTGTTGGCAATCAGCTCCCATTTGTAGGCTTCACTTATTACAGCAATCAGCAGTAAGTCTGGCAGACATCCTTCCATACTGGCTTCATGTTCAATCTGCGGTGGTTGTAATTCTTTGTTAGTTTTTCACATCCTAAAATGATTGAACAGTTTGCAGAGAATTTTTCATAGTAAACGTGTGTTTAATACCTTAATTTAAGATAACGTTTTTTTCTAATTTTCAAAAAAAATTAAAAAGCAAACAAAAAAATAACGATACATGAATAAAAAGAAGAAGAAAAAACAAAGATTTGTTGTTACTTTAATTTTTCCTGTTGAGATATATGAGCCCAGTAACTGTCCACTTGAGTCCAAATTACATGTAACTCCCAGTCCTTCCAATGTTTTTCCTGTTTCTGCAGAAATCGTGAGTTTGACATTGTATCCCAGTCTTGCCATGTGAAGTTTTTCTTGGACTGTCAGAAAGTCAGGAACCACACTAACTAAAAATAAAACAACTCTAAGTATACATAACAATGGATTTGAAATTAGTAAAGCGACACGTGTTGACCTGTCGCTTTACTAATTTCAAAACATACTGTGTGTCAGAATATCTGAGCCTTTTCACACCGACAGTGAAACTGCCTTTTATACGTCACATTATTAACCGTTACCCTTGTCAATTACGGTTCGTAACCATGCTGGTAAATTTAGGTGTAAGAAAGAAAAGAAAAAAATGGCTTCCATGAATAATCTTGAACTGGAATCAATAAATTACATCAATATACTGATGTAATTAGTTTGATAAGTAGTTGGAGATTACTGTCTTAGTTTCACAGTTTTGAATGACATTGGCTGGGCATTTTGTTACTAGAATTACCCAAAGCACTAATTTGCTTGTTTTGTTTAGAATTCAATATGAAAATGCTGCACTGTAAAATGTATGATTTTTTTTTTTTTAGTACATGCGGAACACGATTATAATATGTGATTTTCTCACTTGTGGTGAGAAAATATGATAGTATGTAAGAACTATGGCAATGGTGAAGGCAGCACAGAAAGCATTTGTTGTGTTTCTGTGTATTCTTTGGATAATGCAGACTCAATCATACATTAACATACTGCTACGCGCCACTGTTAGTTTTTATGTTCCTGTTCATAGTTATCATCCCCACCAGGAAGTGGTTGGTGGTGAAATAGGAAGAGGTTTCTGTGTGTGCGTTGGTGCATGTGTCACACTTCAAGCTGAAGAGGTTTTTCTAGAATCCTTAAAGTGAGGCAAACAAAATTATTTGGGGAGTGTATGTACTCTGTAGTTGATAAATTTGAGACGTACTGCTGAAACATTCGTTTTAGGGGAGTTCTGGTCAAGGTTTGCACGTGCTACGTTGTGTTGCAAGATGAACTAGTTTCCTCAGAGTCCGTTAATGATAAGAGAATGAAATGTAATGGAGCTTTTTTGAATGTGATTTAGATTGGATAAAGAATTGTTGCTTAAAACTATTTTTATTTGAGTTGTGGCCCTTAATTAAAATTTGTACTATGCGCTAACAGTTCATGTCATCACGAAATGTGTTGAAGATGGAGGAGTAACATTTTCTGGTTAATTGTATAATTTTTGTAGATTCAGATTGATAATCAATGCCATAGAATCTTTTTTGCTTGGTGTTATGGCCCGTGACTCTAAATATGCTTTTGGTGCATAGTGTTGTTCAAAAAATCATCCTCCCAAACCATTTTGCACACTTGAAACATGCGTCGAATGGTGGGAGATACGCGTGACTCTCTTCTCTCATAATGTTTTTTTATAACCTCCATGATTTATGTTATAGTTTCAGTTCAACTATCCTGGTTGAACAAAATGCTAGTGTTATGCCAAATTTAGTTGACTTATATAAAAATAAAATAAATACAAATAAAATAAAATAAAAAAAATTGTGCAGCAGAGATAGTGAAAAATAGAAATACTTTCAATTAGGTCCTGGTACTGAATTCCAGGAAATTGTGTTGATTCAAATGTGATAGTAACCAAATCTAGTGTGAGTAGGCCTGTAATTTATTTAAATTTAAAAAAAAAATGTTTTCAAATATTTCTGTTATGTGAATAAATAGTGGTATTAGTTAAAAAAAATTGAAGAGCATTGTTGTTTTTTAAATCTTTAATTAAACATGTGTACTCTGTTTCCAGCTTATTGCGCAAGTCTACCCCTGCCACAAAGACGAGTGACAAACGTAGCAGCTCTACAAAAGAAGACAAGAGTCATGTATGCAGATGGCTACAATTTTTGATTTTTAAGTATTTGACATGTAGTTAATCTCTAATTAGTTTTTCTATTGCCTTACATTTTCCTTAATGCAAATCTCTGTGACATCTGTTTGTATCTTTCAAGATATGTTATTGCCTTCACACAGAAATAACGCAATGTAGTTGTATGTTTGCCTGTCTGTAATAATTTTTGGTCTGGAAAAAAATACTTGCATTAACGTATGTGTCCTATAATTTAATTAGAAGGAATATTGGCCTTTTGACATTTCAAATCTCCATTTTTTTTATTGATTTTTTGGTCTTTCATATAGAACAGATAGTTTTAGGTTGTCTACACTCTAGAGCATATCTGCAAACTATACCTTCTATCTTCAACCTCCTATGCATATAAATTAACCTTGATAAGTAATGATACCTTCTAATATTTATATTTTTGTAAGAGGTTTAGATTTTGAGTTTTCAACAGAATGATGATTGGTTTTATTATTCTGTGATGAAAACCAATCATCGTTTCCTTTGTTTTTGTTTAGTTGGAAAACTTGCAAAAAAGAATTTACCTGCTGGAGGAGCAGCTCCATACTGAAATGCAACTGAAGGATGAGTTGGAGCACAAATGCAGGTATGAAATTGGAAATTTACTCATACTCAATCAATTAAGCTCTTTACATACAGTATTTTACAAGAATATAACAGTGTTAGAGACACCTATACCTTCTCTTTTTTTAACTTATGTAAAAAAATACATTTACTTCTAGTTGAATTAGGATATTTAAGTTATTACAGTGCATCTGGAAGTATTCACAGCGCCTCACTTTTTACACATTTTGTTATGTTACAGCCTTATTCCAAAATGGATTAAATTCATTTTTTTCCCCTCAAAATTCTACAAACAATAACCCATAATGATAATGTGAAAAAAGTTTGTTTGAAAGTTTTGCAAATGTATTAAAAATAAAGAATGAAAATATAACATGTACATAAGTATTCACAGCCTTTGCCATGACACTCAAAATTGAGCTCAGGTGCATCATGATTCCACTGATCATCCTTGAGATGTTTCTACAACTTCATTGGAGTCCATCTGTGGTAAATTCAGTTGATTGGACAGGATTTGCAAAGGCACACATCTGTCTATATAAGTTCCCACAGTTGACAGTGCATGTCAGAGCTCAAACCAAGCCAGGAAGTCCAAGCAATTGTCGGTAGACCTCCTAGACATGATTGTATCGAGGCACATATCTGGGGAAGGGTACAGAAACATTTCTACAGCATTGAAGGCCCCAATGAGCACAGTGGCCTCCATCATCCGTAAATAGAAGAAGTTTGGAACAACCAGGACTCTTCCTAGAGCTGGCCGCCTCGTCAAACTGAGCGATCGAGGGAGCAGGGCCTACGTCAGGCAGGTGACCAAGAACCCGATGGTCACTTCTGACAGAGCGCCAGCGTTTCTCAGTGGAGAGAGGAGAACCCTCCAGAAGGACAACCATCTGTGCAGCACTACACCAAGCAGTCATGTATGGTAGATTGGCCAGACGGAAGCCACTCCTCAGTAAAAGGCACATGATAGCCCGCCTGGAGTCAAAAGGCAACTGAAGGACCTCAGACCATGAGAAACAAAATTCTCTAGTCTGATGAAACAAAGATTGAACTCCGGCTTGAATGCCAAGTGTCACATCTGGAGGAAACCAGACACTGCTCATCACCTAGCCAATACCATCCCTACAGTGAAGCCTGGTGGTGGCAGCATCATGCTTTGAGGATGTTTCTCAGCGGCAGGCTCTGGACCTGAGGCTTGGGCAAAGTTTCATCTTCCAACAGGATGGCGACCCTAAGCACATAGCCAAGATAACAAAGGAGTGACTACCTGAGAACTTTGTGAATGTCCTTGAGTGGCCCAGCCAGAGCCCTGACTCGAACCCGATTGAACATTTCCGAGATCTGAAAGTGGCTGTGCACCGACGCTCCCCATCCAACCTGATGGAGTTTGACAGGTCCTGCAAAGAAGAGTGGGAGAAACTGCCCAAAAATAGGTGTGCCAAGCTTGTAGCATCATACTCAAAAAGACTTGAGGCTGTAATTGGTGCCAAAAGTTCTTCAACAAAATATTGAGCAAAGGCTGTGAATACTTATGTACATGTTATATTTTCATTCTTTATTTTTAATACATTTGCAAAAATTTCAAACAAACCTTTTTTCGCTTTGTCATTATGGGGTATTGTGTGTAGAATTTTGTGGTACAAAATGAATTTAATCCATTTTGGAATAATGCTGTAACATAACAAAATGTGTAAAAAGTGAAGCGCTGTGAACACTTTTTGGATGCACTGTATGGAGTTGGCATTGTGCTCTCTAGTTACATTTGAACTGACAAATTTACATGACTTTTTTGTTTGACTTCCGGCCAATTTTTAAAAATCTTTTTCATATTCTGTTCTCCCCAGGACATCAAACACCAAGATTGAGAAGATCCTAAAAGAACTGGAAGAAGAGGTAAAATACTGACACTTTGCTCTCGCTCATTATTTTTCTAATGGACATATGAGGAACTTGTTTTATTGATTGCACTTATATTCATAAAAAAATCACATTCAGCATGTGCAAATTTTGTTTTTTCTTATACCTCTAAAAAGTGTGCAGATTAAAATCAAACAACATAGTTGAATGAGTAACTGAAAGCTTGTATTAAGGATTTTGTTGCTTCCTGCCACAGGCAAACCTGAGGAAGAGTGCAGAGGCAAATGTGTCTCTCCTGGAGAAGGATAAGATCATGCTGCAGCACAGATTCACTGAGTACCAAAGAAAAGCTGACCAGGAGGCAGAAAAGAGACGCAATCTGGAGAATGAGGGTAAAGAAAATGAGATGTTGCTGATGTGTGATTCGGAGTCTTGGCAATTTAAATGCGATTGCAGAGTGAAGTGGGGAAGTTGGGAAGTTTACGTACAGGTGGTCGAGATCAGTGATATGTCTCTTATGCCCTTTCTGTGCTACAAGCATGTGTGGCGCCTGTTGTGTAGTCTGAATCGCAGTCACATAGATGTGCATATGATATTTTCTACTGCGACCCCTGCAATATTTCCAGAAAAGCAGCCTCCGCTGTGGCTTGGTACACATGTGTTAGCTGGAAGTCCGCTAAAGGTGGTTAACTTGGTTGAACTGGTTTATTTTTAGGAAAATAAAAAATAATTCAGGATTCCACCCTGATGGCCGGTGTTTGACGGGACCTCGATGGTGTAAATCAAATATTTCCCAGATACACCTAGGAACTACTGAACTTACTATAGTATATACTGTTGCTTTCCCTTCTGTCAAAACTCGCCTACTGTCCCTCCCTCAAGGGAGCCTATCTCCCCTTCTGCCACTCTTTCTTAAAACAGTAGTCTTAAATGAACTTAATTATTATTGCAAATCAGTTGTCTGAAGGCTTGATTCCACTAAGAACGGCGTATTGCCTTACGGATTCGCTGCAGTCACCAGTCCCAGTCGCTGCCATTCAAAGCAAAGTCTGATTCCACCAGACGGTCGCAGCAGCGGCTCGCTCCGCAACAAATACGCGGCTGATCTATTTTTGTCCCGGCCACTCAAAAGGCTGCCCAGGTGTGAGGGCACGTTAACAGTGCTTGCAGTTTAAATTCATGATCATCGACAACACCAGGATATTTCTTGACAGCACGGCTGAAGAAACCACAAAGTTCTCCCATTGGAAAAAATATGATATATATTGATATTTGCTGCAAGTAATTTAATGTGATTTTAATCAGGAAGATTATGTGGAAATTCACAACTCCTGCCGTTACACTGTTTTCAACATTTACAAATAAATCAATTACTAGTTTAAATGAAGCCATGTCCCATTAATATCTTATCTGGCTTGTTTTCTAGTGTCAACTTTAAAGGAACAGCTTGAAGATCTCCGGAAGATCAGCCATAACTCTCAGGCTTCCAATGACAAGATCGTCCAGCTGCAGAATCAGGTATATAGTAGATAGGCTTACAGTTTGAATGAGGAGATCAATGCATTAAATTTTGTGGTCCTTTGTATTTTGATGGACAGCTGGAAGAGGCCAATGACCTCCTTCGTGCAGAGTCAGATACAGCCGCGAGACTGCGGAAGAGCCACACGGAGATGGCCAAGTCAATGAGTCAATTGGAGAGTTTGAACCGGGAGCTGCAAGAGAGGAGCCGTGGCACAGACGGGGAGAAGGCCCAACTCGAAAAGGAGCTCCTGCTTCTTCAGAGCACACTGGACTCTGAGAGGAGGAACTATAGCCAGGGCTCTGAAGAGATCAGAGAACTGCAAGGTTGTTGTTTTTTTTATTATATCTTTTTATAAAAACTGTTTGATGTTCTTATCCCATATGAAAACAAATGTGTATTATAAAGGGCAGAATTAGATTAATTTGACTATTTCAGTACGGTGATGTAGTCCGATGTGCCAAAGCCACGGCAACACATTATAACAGTCAAATCAGTGTTTGGTTTACATGGCAGCCAATTGTTTTTAATGGAAACAAGATTATTGTAGTCAACTTATTAGTGGTAATAGAAAGGATTGTGATGGAGGACCATTCATTTCATTTTTCTAGATATCGAACAAGATGTAAGGAAAAGTGATTGTTAATGAGAACACCAGCTTCATATGAACCATCATGATATTGACTGTTTGTCTCAATCATTCATTCTCAGCAAGGATGGCGGGGTTGCAAGAAGAAAGCAAAAACTTGAAGCGCAGCCTGTCGAAAGTGGAGGCAGAACGTAAACAAGCCCAGGAAAGGAGCAATAACCTCGAGAAGGTAGGAGTATATGTGCATGTATGAAAGAGCTTCTTTCCTGTTGAATTTTGATGAAATGTTGATGCATTTGTAATTGGAAAATAGGACAGTGGAATATTCAGCTCATTTCATGTTTTTTTTTTTTACTTATTACCCCATCACATAGGAAAAAAACAACATGGAGATAGACCTGAACTACAAACTGAAGACCTTGCAGCAACGACTGGAGCAGGAACAGACTGAGCATAGGGTGACGCGAGCACAGCTCACAGACAAATATGAGTCTATTGAGGAAGCCAAATCAGCTGCCATGACTGGTATGCCAGTTCTATGTCAGAGCATACCCTTCTCCACCATTTCTCTTCTTTGCTTTTTCCCCTTTCTTCTCTCCGCCTTTGATTCATTTTAATTTTTTCTGGCCTCATCTTCCGACTATCTGATCAGACTCAAATTCAGGTGGGAGGAATTAGTAGCCCAAGCCTGTCAACCAATCATGGCATTTCCTCTTTGAATATTAAAACTTGGACTAAGTGTCATCAAAGAATTTCCGAAGGGTCTAAAGCCATATCTCTTTTTTTGGTCATATTTATTCTCATTTTATAGAAGAATTGTCTCTCCAAAGACACGGTTCACTGTAGTTGATTATATTCACCTGTTAACAAAGAGAACTATACTTGTCTTGCTTTGTAATTGAAAATAGAGGGGAAATGCAAACGGGAAGTGCAGATGGGACAGATTAATTGCGAACTGTGAATTTAGAGTTTGAATTTAGTACAATGAAATAATCATAATTGGAAGTAAGCTGGCTTTTATGTAAGTTGTTACTAAAACGAAGAAAAAAAAGGAATTTTTTTTTTCATTTTGTCACTGTAGCTGTTCAGCAGAAGATGTCCGAGGAAAATGGGGCACGGATGCGGGCGGAGAGCCGGGTAGTTGAGGTTGAGAAGCAGTGTTCAATGTTAGAGTTTGACCTCAAGCAGTCCGTGCAAAAGATGGAGCAGCTGATGAAGCAAAAGGAAAGGCTAGAAGATGAGGCAAGTTGTCCCTTTTTTTTATTATCAGGCTCTGTCCAATCAAAGATGCTATAATCCAGGATCCATTCTATCTCACCATTAATATGTCCTTCCTCTTTTTACAGGTGAAGAATCTGCGGCTACAGGGAGAACAGGAGTTGAGCAAGCGTGTGGTGGCTCAGGGTGACCTGAAAAACCGCACACAAGAGGTGGACCGCCTTAGATGCTCAGAGAAGCAGCTCAAGCAGGAGCTCAACACAACACTAGAGAGTAAACGCTCACTGGAGTTCCAGCTGGCACAGCTGACCAAGTGAGTGGTCTCTCTGTCTTGATTTTAATGAAATTAGCATATAATGTCCATCACTTTACATTACATCTTGCACTCATGTAATGTGTATGATTAAAAATAATCAAAAAATACCTTATTCTACATTTAATAAACTGATCTATTATCTAAAGTGTAATAGGAACATTTTACGTTACGACTACTAATTTTCGGGTATTGCTGCACAGATCAGTAATGTTCTTTGGAAGTCAAGGCTTAACTGCCCTGTAATTGCTCACTATTTTCAAATGAGTGTTATTATTCCAGCTTAGAAGGGGACAATGCCAAAGCTGTTCTGCCTCATCAAAGCATTAGGGTTTAGTTTAAGTCAAGCTCCATCCAACTGCTAATCCCCCATGGCTAGCGCTAAAGCCAATGCTTCCGGATGTAGTGATTGTTACCTTTTATTACACGAGCAGGCTTGGAGGCCAACTCTGTTTGCCTGGCTCTAGGGTGTTGTTGTTTGGAAAGTGTTCAGACATATGACTGCCCCATTAGCTATGTTAGACAGGTGTATAAAAACATGAAATGTGAAATTTAAAGCTCCTTATGCATTTTTTTTTTAATGTGTTAACAGACAATACAGAGGCAACGAGGGACAGATGAGGGAACTTCAGGACCAACTTGAGGCCGAACAGTATTTTTCTGTAAGTACAATCTCAATTTCTCAGCATCCCTCTATATTTATTATTTAGAAAGCCACAGGCTTAACTATCCGTTTTCCCCTCAGACGCTTTACAAAACTCAGGTCAAGGAACTAAAAGAGGAGATTGATGAAAAGAACAGGCAGGTACAAGAGGCTCATAAAAAGGTGCAGGAGTTGTGCAGTGAAAGGTAAGAGAAAAGATTATTTTTACAGTAGGCCTTCAGGCTATTATGTTACAGATTTAACCACTCATGATATTGATACATTTTCACTCAAAGGTTTTATTCTCGGTTGCCTTCTTGTTTCTCTTGTGGTCGGATGATGAAAAAAATCTATACAATGGACAAGACAATTTTATTTAACATTAAATTTCCCTATCGTCGACAAAGGGACTCCCTGTCTGCCCAGCTGGATCTGACGGTGACAAAGGCTGAATCAGAGCAGCTTGCTCGGGCACTCCAGGAGGAACAGTACTTTGAGCTCAGCCAGGAGAATAAGAAAGCTGGGACTAGACATAAGCAGGAGATTGTGGAGAAGGAGTCTACTATTTTACGGGTGAGCAGGATCTAAATCGTCGCCCTGTCCATTTAACATGAAGATATTATCTTGTACAATTGATAAGATCCAACTTTATTTTTAAATTTTGAGTGGAAATTGTGATATCATGGAAATTTATGTGCAGCTTGAGGAATCCAATAAAACTCTGACCAAAGATGTGGAGATACTTAGCAAGGAGAAGACCGAGTTGAATGAGAAGCTTCAACTTCAGGATGACGGTACCATTCCTGGGTTTACCTTTTATAGCTTTTTGCTTTGTTGTAAATATATTGTTGTACAAGTGGGGTCTCTTTCTCTTGACAGACTACGCAGCTAAAGAAGAAGAAATTTCAAATGCAATGAAGGCCAACTATGAGAAAGTCCTCAACACGGAGCGCACACTGAAGACTCAGGTCGAGCCAATCTTTTAAGGTTTATGAGGAAAATTGTTGCTGATAGTTTTCAATAATTTTCTTCTTGAATTTATCAGGCGGTGAACAAGCTGGCAGAAATCATGAACCGTAAAGATATGAAGCTTGACCAGAAGAAAAAGGGCAGCACAGCTGACCTGCGGAAGAAGGAGAAGGAGAACCGCAAACTTCAGGCTGAACTGAGCCTGGAGAAGGAGAAGTTTAACCACATGGCCATCAAGTACCAAAAGGAGTTGAGCGAAATGCAGGCAGTAGGTTGAATTCTTTCAGGATACTAGAGCCCAATAATCAAACATTTTACCACAAAACTCATGGGTTTTTCTGCCTACAGCAACTAGCAGAGGAATGCACGTATCGCAATGAGCTGCAAATGCAGCTAGACAGCAAGGAGAGTGACATCGAGCAGCTTCGAGAGAAACTGAATGACTTGCAGCAGCGCATGGATAACTCTAGTGTCACCAGCTTGCAGACTGATGATACAGATAGCAACATCGCAGGTAGGGTCATCACCCCGGCCCAGCTGGACCGTCTATCTTGTTTTTTTTCTGAATCTATATAGTCTTAGATAGAATTTGAGTAGACACTCGGAGTGATGAGACTTTTCAGCTCCTCCATGCTGTGGAGAAGAGAAACTTTATGAAGCACTTAGATAACTACATCGATCAATCTATCTGAAATATTTGCTGAAAGGATATTTTGCACAAACTATTCTCTCATTTTGATAAAATATTTCACCTTCCTGTTCATGTTTCCTGATAGTAACGTGTTTTGAAATATGTCAAAATGTTTGTTCACACTTCAGTTGACATTGACACAGTTTTGAAATCAGATCTTTTGTACAGATCTGGACCATGACCCTATCTTTCAAACAAGCATTCTGATGACAATAGGAAATGCCATTGTGTCAGTTCATTATCAAAATGAATCCAATAGCAATGAAGGCATTCACGCCTTGAGTTGTTGGCAAGGTGACAGTAAGTTGCTGACCATCCACCAACTTTTTAGGCTGACAAAAAAGGTCATTGAAGCATTTTCATAATTTATTAAATTTGGAACCACGTGTCTCCTACTTGTCGCTCCTACAATTCTCGATATTTTACTTTGTCCACCATTGCTGATAATTTTCTATGTGAGAATACACAGTGGGGAAAGAGCCACAAGAATTCTGATTTGATTGTTCAAACTGTCCAATCGGCAGGAATCAGATATGTGTGAATGAGGTTAATGTATGTAAGTGACCCAAATCAGATTTAAATTGTGATTCCATTTGATTTATGCTTTTTCACGAAAGGATGATCGGAGCTGACTCATATATGAGCCGAAAAATCTAATTTTGCATCACATTTTCCATCAATGTGAACGTGGTATATATGATTTTGATTTAAATAGTAGGTATTTGAATATTATTTTAAAAATAACCTTCACGGCAAAGTGACAAAGTAAAGGACTTATTTTTAAAATTAATTTGAGTGTTTCCTTTTGTACCGATTCAGCTAAAGTATAGAGTTTACTCCTATAAAATATCTTGGTTTAGAGATATGAACTGTATATATATATATATATATATATATATATATATATAAATAAAATGATATCTGTTAAATCACTTTTTCTTTATTTTCCTCCTGTCCAGCGGGTTCTCCTTGCTCTTATCTTTGTAGCTTCTATACATTTCCCTCTGTGAGTAACCGACTGGATGAGTTCCCTTTGCCTGGCCTGTGCAGCAGCTGTTGTGGTTTTTCTATCTTTGTCCATTATTTTCTAATTAATTTACTTTTTAGCCAGTGTTAAGAAATCCATATTTTGGGTTTTGGGCGGGGACACTTTTGAAAGTAGCCTGAAAGAAAAAATGTTTTTATGAATTGTTAAAGATTCCATTAGAATAATGTTTAGGGGATGTTATGATGCTGGTAGTGAACTGCTTTATCTCACAAGGTCAGCACATCCCAGAGATTAACACCATCAGATCAAAGGCTGCCATACTAGACCACAACCTGTGTGAGGTTTATTATCTCACTCTCAACACCTTTCAAAATGTGTCTTACGACTGACAAAATTGTTATTTTTAGTAATGCCACTCTATACTTGAACCCCTTAACACTTATTGTATCTTATTTAATGATTAATTTGGCATGTTCACCCAAAGGGACGGCCTGTTTGGACATGAGGAAGTCCCTCACAATGTCACATTTAGTAAACAAGCCCCTATTAATTCCTAGGCCCGTTTAGCTTTGCGTTGTTTCAGCTGCATGAAATTTGAAATATAATTTTACAACCTTGTATTGTTTTGAACTTGCAACGAACATGGTTGTTTTTCGAAGAAAGGAGGGGGTGATCAAGCCGTACTAATTTGTGATACAAAACGCTTTTTGAAGATGTTTGATGTTACATGCTCTGTTAACATGCTTTTAGAAAGACTTAACTGTCATTATAATTTCCTGCCTGCATGGGGACTGCGCAGCAGCGGCATGGGATATCTCAACTCTTTCCGTTTCACATGAGTCCTGTGCAGTGGCCTTATCGCTGGCAGAACTACTAGAAGGCTTCATCTGTCGTTATCAAACAATCATGTTTGTTTTTTTACTTAACTTTTAATTTTTTTCCCCCAGTTAAGTTGAGGATTTAAACTCTGCATGTCAATTTTTCCGCAGTAATTCACTGCATATTTTTCTTAATATTTTTGTACCCGGCCTGCTTCTTAGAATCCAGATTGGAAGGCTGGCTGTCCATTCCTAACCGTGCTAATATCAAGCGTTATGGATGGAAGAAACAGGTATGTTGTGTTTATTTGGTATTTCCTCTGTGAGTCTTCATTGTTTTGGAAGATTGTTATGGTTTGCTGAGAATGCTGCCAACCCATTGGGACAATATCCGCCTTCCTGTCATTGTTTTTCCACAATTTGCAGTATGTGGTGGTGAGCAGTAAAAAGATTCTCTTCTACAATGATGAGCAAGATAAAGAGCAGTCAAACCCTTCAATGGTACTAGATATTGAGTAAGTGCTTCGATGCCTGTCTACCAACAAAGGTCATGTTGCAGTGATTAAATGTCATTGTCTTATTGTTATGTAATTACTAATCTTATTCTTTCATTTGTAGCAAATTGTTTCATGTGAGACCAGTTACACAAGGAGACGTGTATAGAGCTGAGACGGAAGAAATACCACGGATATTCCAGGTTGGGAGTCAAAATGATTTCAAGAGCTGTTTGTATTCATTGTGCTTGAAATCCAGATCTTAAAATGTTGCATTCTGGGGATCTGTGTCGATCAAAGGATGTTGGTGAAGATATGTTTTGACGTGGCTCTCTCCAAATTCAGATTCTGTATGCCAATGAGGGAGAGTGCAGGAAAGACGCAGACATGGAGACGGTCCCTCAAGGCGACAAGACCAACTGTTTCCCACACAAAGGTCACGAGTTCATCCCCACGCTATATCACTTCCCCTCTAACTGTGAGGCATGCTCCAAGCCTCTGTGGCACGTTTTCAAGCCACCTCCTGCGCTTGAGTGTCGCCGCTGCCACGTCAAGTGCCACAAAGACCACCTAGACAAAAAGGAGGACGTTATTGCTCCTTGCAAAGGTGAAGTACTTGACCGTTTTGTGAAGACGTGGCATCATTTTTTGTAAATGGTTTGAACTGTTTTCAAGTTGATGTCGAGGACCTAATCAAGTAATTACTGAAACCACTGGAGATGCGTGCAATACCTAAATTTGAAAGTAGGCGATTTTCATGTCAATTGCTCATATTTAGCTACCGTAACTATTTTGGTCTTTTTTACGTCAAGTAGCGGGAATTCTACCAATGAGGAAGATTCAAGTTCATCTAGTGAGTTCATACAATAAATACAGCCACTTCCTGAACTAATAACGCTGCCTTGAAGTGCCTTGTAGATTGTCATTCGTCCAGGTCGAGGTAATCCTCAGTTTTAATCAGAGTCATCGTGACCTAATGACTCTTAATGTACGGTATTAACCACTTCACAGGATTTCAAATACCAGACGTCCTACCAGTAAATTAAAACTGAGAAAGCCTCTGGATTTTTTTTTTTAGATGTTTCACTTGTCATTCAAAAGTCCAGTTCTTCTGATTCAACTTATGAGGTTTACAACTTATGAGGTTTACAACTTATGAGGTTTACAACTTATGAGGTTTACTTTTAAGTCGAAGTTAAAGCAGAAATGTAATAACTAAATGTTTCTTAAAACCTTTACAACTTCAAAAAGCTAATAAGAATACTACCTAGTTGGGCCCACGCCTCTGGCAATTCTGGACAGTCGTCGATGGGCATGTCAGGATTGATCGTTTTTGTGATTAACCACGATTACTAACGGCACAGTGTCATAATCGTGAGAGTTCTATAAACATTATTTCACGAGAGTTGTTCAAGTGTGATGCGCAAGGAAATGTCTTTTGTCTAGAGTCCCGTGACTCTGTGGTCAAACTGCACAGTGTCAATGTGTTTAAATGAAAGAGGGAACTGAAACTCCAGAGTTCTATCCACAAAAGAAATCAAGTTGTAATTGTGCGACCATATTGGATATCTACTAAATGACATTAAAATATGTAGCGAGTGGATTAATCGCCTGCCCCTCGAACGGTCAAAATGCTAATTATACGCATGACTAAGGGCGGGGAAAACAATCCAATCACACGTGGTCCATGTGTACACTCGGACACCAGTGCAGATATTTGGGTCTCAAGACACACACCTGTCAGCCATATTGCTATAACCATAGACAATTGAAGTTAATACAGTGTTTCCCACAGGATTTAGAGAAACTCCTAGGATGAACCCCAAACCTTCTAGGGGGGTCGGGGGCCATGGCCCCCGAGCAGAACAATTTTCATCTTTTAAAGTTAAATGATCAATCTGGTGTACTTTAACAAGGGAGAGAGAATAATATAATTGACCAGAATAGGGCATACTGTACATTTGAGACATCAAAAAAAAAATCTTAGGATGGCCACTTTCATAACTGCAAAAAGGAGAACATACAGAGAATTGTGGCCTGCGATACCGACAAAATCCATTATTACATATATTTTTGACTAAATACCTCGATCTTGATATTGTGACGATGTTTATATTTAATTCCAGAACAGGGGTGGGGGGGACAATAAGAAGGGTAATGTCATTTAGCATAAACATTTTTTACATTCTTTTGTTAAATCTACCTTTCTCTCGCTGTCTTTCTCCTTAAACCAGGAATACACCGTATGATTTGAGCCTGATTCACACTTTCGAATGAGCCTCAGGACTGCCAGGCCGTCTGACGGTGTCAGTCCTGTGTTGTTTGTCGCGCAGCGTGCATGGGGTCACGAGTGCCGATGAGCGGCCCCCCTACAGGGTCGGATGATTGGAAGGTTTTCTGGCGCGTCAGAAATTTTGGCAGATAATCTCGAAAGGAGGACCATCCAGTTAAAGGGACGATAGTGTCCAGTGTTGCCAGATTCACAGAAGAGCTTCTGTAGCAAAAGCTGCTGAAAAAGTTCACGCTGGTCCTGATTACAAGGTGTCAGAACAGCCAGTGACTTTTGGTTTTAATCTTATGGCAGATAGGCGTGGATTTAATGTGTACAAGCCTGCCTATGTAAACAGACTTGGAAGGAAAAGTTGACATTATTCCATGGAAAGGACTCACACGCTTTGTGAACTCTGCTCTGTGTCTCGTTTATAGTGTCGATAATCGTGAAAAATGTGTAACAGCAATCATTTCTGACAATAATAATATAATAATAATAATCGTAATATCCCTAGTAGTTGACATGATCTAGTTAACTAATGCCCCACCCTTACACAATGTTCAATGTTTTTGTGGGGTTCGGTAGTTTTTGTGCAACGTGTTAACAATATCGGAAAATTCCCGTTTAGCAATATAAAGATGTAATGTAAAGAATCCTGGATGTGCCCCGCTGTCTGGATCTGTACCAAAATGTATAGGTTTTGGGGAAATAATCTTAGTTTTAGCTTAAACCTGCTGACAAAGCAAAACTAAAAAAAAATTAAGTGAATACATGAACTCTTGAGGGAGGTAACAATGTTCTAACTCTAACTCCATAAATGTGTGAATAATTTGTGGTTTCTCTGTCCTGTCCAGTCTTTTCACTGTGGACTGTAGCATAAGCAATACTAATTATCTTTTTCATATTTTAGATGTAATACTTAGATGTTAAGTTGAGTAGTTTGGAGGTCATATGTCAAAATTAATAATTGACCAGAAAAACCTTTCTGCCATCCCCTGCAGTAAACTACGATGTGACCTCTGCCCGGGACATGCTCCTGCGAGCCCTGACTCAAGATGAGCAGAAGAAATGGATTGGCCATCTGGGAAAGAAGATCCCTAAAACCCCACCATCCACATTCTCAAGAGCCTCACCTCGTTCCATGTCCACCAGATCTGGGCCAAACCAGTCTTTCCGCAAGAACCCTAAAAGCAATACAGGAAAGCTCAGGTAACTTGACCGTTCATGACGACAGTCTATATTTTTGAGAATTTTCCTCATTAGATGTTTGCCTGGCATACAATGAGGTACTGAAATATTTTTTTTGGCAGTAAGTGAGGGCCTGCTGGAGTCAGAAGTCTTATTTAACCCCATCTGGTGGGCTGAGATGTGGTCAAATCAGTGGCGTGACCTGGTGTTTGTTTCCTGTGTTGTAGCAGAGCGCAGTCCAGCCTCCAAGCAGCAGACACAACATCCAGCACTTGTTGACAAGAACTTCTTCAGAAACGTTATGAGGATTTTTTAGACTTTTCTCCATAGCTTTAATATTGACTATTTATTGATTATGTTACCAATGTTTCTAACATGAGACACTGCCTGGTTGGTTGATTATTATTGTTTTTTTTTGGGGGGGGGGTTTACCCATGGCCTCTTTCTATTGACACATGGGATTTTTCTAATTGGCACTTATGTTTCGTCGGGTTCAGTAATCTTTTAGAATATTACACAACTCGTGTTAGCATTTTACATTGTCCACAAAGAACTTCTATGTCACCTGTCAAATACGATGCAAATGTGTTAACAGAGTTGTAGTTTCCGTAAACCAACTTCTCTGCCATATGTTGACAAAAGATAGATTACTAACCAAAATGAAGATGTTGTTTCTTTCTTTTACTGGACACCTCTCTCTGTTCTGTCTTTCAGCTAACCATCTGAACTGTTTGGATTTTTTCTGGACTCTAAACTTTTCCTCCTTGCTCATCTTCAAAAATGGAGAAGCCTGTATTATGTAAAAACAATAAATTAAAAAGATTTAAAAAAAAAAAAATAGATCAATAAATAACCATCGCTGGAAAATTGCAACTTGTCAGACAAAAGGCATTATGGACATTAAGAGGCCTGTTTAGCCCCTCCGACACCCTTTCACATTCAAGAGATGACTCTCATCCACCACGACAACACTGCAACTCTCCATTTCTATCAGAAGATGGCACTCTAGTCTTGAAATAAAGGAGGACATTGAAGTGAGGGCATGGAGATGTTCTGTGGTTCATATCATTTGACAGTTATGATGGAAACGGGAAGGTTCATGGGGCGTTTTGATTCAAATCCTACAACTATGTGTTAAGTTTAAGGTACTGTCATACAGGGATTGCGCAACTGCAGTGAGTGGTTGTGTCTCAGGCATGGGAAATAAATATCAACTCAATAACTTCTTTATCCACGGGGTTTCCATTTAAAAATGATTGATGCCTTTATCTAATATTTGTGTCCCTTTTTGCCTTTACTCTTAACTCTCTGCAAAACACTTATCAGGTTTGGGACAGAGTCTCGGGATATGGCTATTAGATGTTTAGAGTATTGGGTAAGGAGTATGCAAGATCATCATTTAAATCTATGCATTATTTTTATTATTATAATTATTTTTATTGCTCCAAGCCATGAGGAAATGTCCATTGTAATGGCATATTGGAGTCCTAAAACTTAATAGATTTTTTTTTGTTTATTTGGTACATTCTCTGTAATATTTTTTTTTCTTGTATTGTTTGTTTTTTGTAATGTATTGCCTTACATTGATTCATAGATAAATGGTTCAAAAGGAAAACATTAAGTTAACAATGTAAAACTGCACTGTTTGAATTGTAAATTATTTGTAGAAGACTAAACAGGTGTAGCATTTGGCCCACCTAGTGCCTTAACGTTTGAATATTGATTTTACTGCCATATCCGTTTCTTGTTTTCTCCAAAACGAGATCAATCGTAACTCTTCCATCATTTATTTTTTAAGAAAACGCCACGTTAGTGGTTTTATCTGAACTTATTTTCTCTTGTTTGAGTATATTAAGTATATATTAGATTACCTCTTTATGGACACATTGCAATAGAGTTAGCCTGTCAAAGAATATTCCCAGACATGGTTCATGTCACGTGACAAATTTCGGGAGGATGTACCTAAACCGAGCCAACTTTTGTCAATGGTTGTCCTTGGTAACAAGGTTCTCTAACACAGTTATGTCCCGTTAATGCAAACCAACCCCCCCCCACAGTGTATATAATGAGAGACATAAGGATTATGGAATAACTCCACAATCTTTTTATTTGTAACTTTTTGTTCAGTTATAAAAAAAAAAGCACTGGAACTATGATCTACTCTTGTCTTGGATAATTTGCATGGTTGATTGCATTGGAGTCCGCACTGATAGATATGTCAATAAACATATCGTTATCATTCCTTGTATACTAGTTTTCACTGCACAAAGCTGTCTCTGGCCTCATACTTTTCAGGCATTTCTTCATAACTGGATTACCAAGTAACCAAGGTGTCCCAGAAGCTCCAGGCTTACCATGTTCAACTGGTCAGAGCCAATTTTTCAGAAATTTTGGTGGGAAATAAAAGGCACAGAGGCATAATTGACTTTACTAACTAAAGTTAAGGGCCTTTAAATCCATTATAAGTAAAGATCTATCACTAAGAACTGTTTGAAGTGTTTTCCTAATCTAGTTCTAAGACCATCATTTTTGCAGGTTTATGATTAGAAATCTATAAGCATTTAATCAAATTAAACACGGATGTTGTTTGTCTGGTATAGTCCAGATAAAGAAAAACTATGCAGTGCAAAGATAATATTAACCCATAAGTAACCACGGGGACACGGGGAGTGTCACTGACCATGTAAATGCTATGGAAAGTAGATTTTTACACCTTTATACTTAATTTCAAACTGGAGTGCCTTCATGCAAATTTTAAACGTGATTTCTTTTTTTTACCAAAAGGAAATCTAAACCAAATAAAAACTCCTATGCTTTATATGTCCTGTCTTCAGCATTTGACTAATCACTTAGGAGCCCATGATGATTTCATTTCAACTTGATCTGATTTGTATTTACCATAATTTTCTTCTTGAGGTTTAATAATGGGCTTTATGTGGTCGTATTTGATGCAAATGGTTTTTGCCCCCATGTTTGATCCGAGGTATTAGGCCAGGCGGGTTTTTTCATATACACTGCCCATAGGGAGCCTATGCCACGACACCTTCCACCTTATGTCGGCATCTATCATTACTTAGGCCTGTACTTCCGCTGGCATCTCCAGATGTTACCGAGGAGGCCCAGTTTTATCACAGCTTATGTCATAGCTCGCTGCAGTTATAACTGATCTGTACTGTCCCCAGAGTTGTGTGAAAGATAAGCCAAAAAGCTTGCAGTTTAACAAAGTTCCAGGAAATACTCTAGATATTTTACTTAACATTTGATATAAATAGCCAAGACCTTTTATTAATTAGTGGTCTGTCTGTGGTTGGTGAGTAGTTTGTATTCATTAATAAGACTAAGTCAACAGCGACACGGACCGCAACATCAGTTTGGTGCAGGACTTCCGCTGACATCTCTACAGATGTTAACCAAATGGCACGGACTTGCTACAGTTATCACTGACATGTCTTGGCACCAGAGCTACCGCTTCATAGACTCAAACGAATTTATTATTAACAGAATTAGTTAATAGCGACACGGACCCCAACATCATCTCCAGATGCAACCGAGTTGTTATAACTGCAGTAAAGTTAATACGACATTGACAGATTCGGACTTTCTGGAGCAAGAAGTCATTACTGTACCCTTTTAAGACACAAGACACCGCTATTTCGTATCCTTTCGTATCCTAGTAAGATAGACAATGAACTATAATCTCATTTTCATCAAAAGAAGTCGTTCTCTCCGCTGGACGAAATATATTGAGCTCTATTGAACTTTTTCCAAATAAAAGTTCCCCATAATTCAATAAAAGTATAATATTACAAAATCGTTGCTGCTGCTGTAATTCAATAAAAGTATAATATTCCAAAGTCGTTGCTGAAGTATGATCGTTAAGAGACTGGCAGTTGTAAATTTGGTGACCATTCAATAGACGAGTGAAGTTATTGAATTTTCTAATGAATCCTAATTAACCACAATTATACAAAACTACATTTTATTTAAAACATTTCTGTAGTATGATCAACAGTAAACCCATTGACGTGTTTGATGATTTTGGTGAGGTTACTCTGCATATCATTAATGCCATGTATTTTTTAAATACTGCGCTCTCTACGTCTTGCACTTTGTAGACGGTCCCTGCTCGCTCTGCCGACAGTCCGCTCTTCATAGAGATCAATGCAATTCATCCAGCGGAGAGGACGACTTCTTTTCATGAAAAATGGCCTTCTAGCTCGTTCTCTACCTTATTAGGATACGAAAGAGGTGTTTCGGGTGTCTCGGAAACGGTTCGTTGAAGAGTTATTGATCCAGGAAATTCGA
Source organism: Lophius piscatorius (assembly GCA_009660295.1). Taxonomy (NCBI): domain Eukaryota; kingdom Metazoa; phylum Chordata; class Actinopteri; order Lophiiformes; family Lophiidae; genus Lophius; species Lophius piscatorius. The sequence continues at coordinate 9,138 of VRLP01006062.1, read as the reverse complement.
ATCTGTCAATACGTTTCTAACTTTACTGCTGAGTTGTTAAAGCCCGTGACGCTGTTTGCCGCAGTAATCGCTGACATGTGACACCAAAGTTGTGTATGAGGTAATTCAAGAAGCTTCAATCTTATTAATATTCCAGGAAGTACTCCAAAGACGACACTCGGCATACTATAAATAGCTACGAACTCCTTTTAATCAGGAGTCATTCGGTGGCTGGGAAGCATTTTGCATTCACAACAAGCCCTCCGATCTAGCATTGTGTCAGGACGATATTAACTGAAAGAGATGCTTATGTGAATTCATTTGTGAACAAAAGTTGAGAAAAAAAAATTCCATCTGGAAATCTGTGCCTTCGGTTTAGAAATCCGTGCGCATTGTTTATGAACTTTTTAAACCAATTTCCAACTTTTTTAAAAATCGATTTACTGTTTTGAGTCATTTATAAGATGACAATTTTCATATTATCCGATTCCAGCTTCTCAAATGGGAATATTTTCGGATTTATCCAGTCCTCCATGACAGTAAACTAAATATCTCTAGGTTGTGGACAGTTAATTAGGGCACAAAATAACTTTATAGGAAGTTACCTTGGACTGTGGAAAATTGTGACCCCACTTTTACCACTTTTTCTTTACATTTTTGGACCAAGATCATTCAATAATGAAATAAATTTATTAGTTGCAGCTCTAAAAACAATACAAGCAATTTTACTGTGGTGTGAGATAATTTTTATACAGAAAGATTTTCTTTACACATTAGGTCATGATGACAAAACCCAACTATCCAATAGAAAATAAAACCATGTGTATAGAGAGAAAAATTGCAGGAAAATTTACGACAAATTTAGCAAAAATTCATTATTTTGACAAACCAGACATATGCTGTCATCCCAAGACAGAAAGGGTATATCCCTGAAAAGTCCCCAATCCCCTTTATTGTACAAGCCATCTCCCTGAATAAACTCCTCAAATTAAGTGTAAAGTTATTTCCACAGTATTTTTAATAAAAAGATAATTTTTAAATGATCCATGAAATAGTGTTTGAGTAATCGCCTGAACAACAAAAAAAGAAGAATCTGCGGTGGACTTGGTGGCGGCGATGCTGACATTCAAGTGGAATGTCACATCTGCTACATCTACTCCGATGATGTTGACACACCGAAATCAGGTTCTTTCATAACAAGTTTTATGAAAGTTTATAGGGCCCATAAAATGTAGTCAATCATAGAGACCCATGGCTGTTCTGGAAGTTTTGATATGTATACAGTTTCAAACCTCTTCAGTTATCTTAAACACGGCTCTTGTGCAGCAACATGTCAGTAATAACTACTGCAAACAGTGACAAGAACCCTGTGGAATCTATGGCCTCCCCTGGCATGTAAAGGGATGCCATCGAAAGGCCTGCCCCCAAAGAGACATGCCACATTTTGAGCTAGCCCCTACAGCTTAACCATGACAGTATTACACAGCTTCAGTAAAACGTCTGAGGTATCATTCTGTCCAGACATGAAGCACAGGTGACTGGTAGTTTCTGAGAAGGCAGATCCTTGGAGAATCTAACAGACCTTCATATGTTTGCCAGTGGTACCCTGACTGCAGTTAGGTACCAGGATGAAATCCTCAGACTGACTGTCAGACCTGACATTGGTGCGGTGGACCTTGTTCCTCCTGGTTCAGGAGAATGCCTGGCCTCATACTGATGCTATGACTAGTCCATACTTACCCAGACCTAAATCCATAGGCCATATGAGTTGTGATGAAATTCACTCATGTTGGATCTGCCTGTTATTTCAAATTGTCACTTTGATTTTTGGGGTGATATAGAACCCAGTTCTTAGTGGGTTCATGATATTAGTTTCCATTGACCATTCTTACGTGATATTGTTCTCAATAAATTACACAATGTAAAATTATGATAATCAACTTGAGAATATTTCATTCATTGTCATCATGATTTAGGTGTTCCTTTAGCATTACTATTATTATTGAGCAGTGTAGTTTTGCATGATGGGTAAAGCAATATCTGCTTGAGGTTTTGGTGGCTGAATAAAATATTCGTATATACTATGTATATGAATTAAACCCGGTGATGTCTTCAGGCAGTGTTCACTCTGTATGCAGTGGGTACAGAAGCAACAATAGTGGTAATATTGCTGCAGCTCCAGAGACTGCATTTTCAGGACCCTTTCGTTTAGGCTTAGGGTGACAGTTGGGGTGATGAGTAGGAGTTTAGGGTGAGTGTTAGGTTGGGGCGTTATCGGTGAGGCATATGGTCAATAAAAACACTAAGGGTCCTGAGAGTGAGACTACTGCTTTGGAGCTGCAGCTATACTCTCTTCAGCAGGCTGTCTAACAGATGTCAGAGCGCATCGATGGATCGCAGCATGTTGCAGCGTCATGATCTGAGTTGCCTGTAGCGAATGAATCGACTGAAGGGAACAAGCCAACTATTCATCCGCGCCCTGGTGGATTGAAACTAAGAAAAAACAAGGAGTTTAGGGATTTAAGGTTGAAAAATATGCCGGTGTTTACAGGTAAGACTCTACTTTAATGTAGCACCATTTTTGCAACTTAAAAATAATACGAAACACCAGCTGTTCCACGTGTTTTCAGCTGTAAGCTAAATTTCATCAAACATCTTAGCTTAGCTTGCTTTAGCAGAAGTAGGTGTAGCAGCTAGCATGCTAACAGTAGTTTCCAATCCAGCCGCCTCTTTAGGCCCCTGCTGGAATTAGTGCAAACCATTTAGAGACAGTAGAATATACAAGTGTTACAATAACGGAAATGTATTTTTGGTTTAGGTTGTGTTTAAAACGGAATTTGGTTGAACTGTCTGGTTAGCTAACCGGTCAGTGCTGAACCACACAGCAGCTAGCCTAGCTTAATGACAGATCTCGTTGAGTTTATACTTTTATTAGTAATAAAGCCATTGTTTTTGAGCAACAATGGACACTTTAGCTGTATATTGATTATTCTAAGCCATGCATACGTTTAACGTGGTATTAGTATGATATTAACGAAATTACGTCTTCTAGTAGGAGCTTATGGGTCTTTCCTAACAGAGTTAGCCACACCATGAGTGCACACGTTAGATGCTTTGAATTCAGCTGCCCTTTGTTAGACATCGATTATCTTAATGAAACATGTTAAATATGACTGTAGACATGTACTGATTTCCTAGATGTCGTATTACTATCTCCTTACACTGGCAGTAAAGCAGATGCATACCAGCCATGACTTTCAGATAATCAGTTGGGCAGCCAGATCCCATGTAATATTTTTTTTCAGCTGGATATTGTTCCGGTCTCGATGCTGACCGCCATTAATCCCTGTGTTAGGGTAATGACTATTTGACTGTGTTTTCCTTCTAGTAAATGTGAAATGGGGCAAAGAAAAGTTTGATGCAATAGAGCTGAACACTGAAGAACCACCTATGGTTTTTAAGGCTCAGCTTTTTGCCCTGACGGGAGTTCAACCAGACAGACAGAAGGTCATGGTGAAGGGAGGCACCCTGAAGGTAGGGATGCAACCATCTACTTCTAAGGTGCAATTTCGGATTATTAAATAATCATCAGCAGTCTGCAGTGGCCCCAGTATTAATCATTATTAAAGTGTGCTAAATTAACAGTAAAACTATGCCAAGTATTCAAATATCCATGATCTTATTTATTTACCTACACTGCTCATTCATCTCTATTGATCTGCCTATATCTGGGGATTAACCTGATTTTCTTGTCCTTATTAGGATGATGAGTGGGGGAACATTAAGCTGAAAAATGTGAGTATGAAAGCTTTGTTATGATACATATAATGTATGATTTTTATTCCAGCTGCCAAAATTAATATAATTATAAGTAGGTGAACTCAAGAGGGTATTTTTCCCTTATTGTTCTTGTAGGGGATGACTTTGCTGATGATGGGCTCGGCAGAAGCTCTCCCTGAGGAGCCTGCTGTTCGGCCCATGTTTGTAGAGGACATGACTGAGGAGCAGCTGGCTTCAGCAGTAAGTAAGCCTGAAAATTGCCAGTATGGGAAACACAAATATGGCCAATTGCCATATTCAGCATGAATGCAGCCAGTTATATTTTTTGCATATTGTGATCTTTACCAAGTAGATGACATAATGAACATACTACATATGCCCCATCGATAGATCAGCTTCTGAAAAAAAAAGTCTTTACCAGGTCAGTGATTGTGGTACGATGAAAGAAAGGTGCTTTAAAAGAATGAAACAGTCAGTAACACGTTAGACGTTGATATATATTGAAATTGCATTGTCACGTCAATGCAATTTCATGAAGGCTTTAACTTAGTGTGTAAAATGGTCGCCCTAAACCAGGAGACCAGGGTTCAGCCCCAGTCCCTGACGCACAGGCCGTGGGTCCTTGAGCAAGAACAACATTGTCATGCTGTGTAATAATAATGTAATAATAATAATGACAGCATTACACGTCAGTTCATGCTGATATTTAAAGAATCTCGCTGTCAATGGAACCGCACTGAAGATTTAATGCCATATCACTCAAGTTCAGGATGCACAAGATATACAGTTTTTTTTCAGCTGGTATAACTTATAATACTTGCCTCTTATAATCGCTATTGATAGGAAAACAGGTAATCTATTTTTTGTATTTGGATGTCCTTAAAGGGTTCCCCGACTGTCAAGACAGGTATGCTTTAAAACATATTTGACGGTTTCAGCTGTATAAATTATATTTTTAAAGTAACTCTAAAGCCCATACTTTCTACTAATTTTGTAAAAATAATTGAACTCGTAGGTCGCCATTGCTGTTTACGTTGCAATGCATTCTGGGTAGTGACGTCAAATTGTTGCACTGACTGAGGCTTCTGAACCGCTTATCCTGATTCAAGAGTTTAAAATGTCATCCGTCCAGCGCTTTCAATTTGAACAGGAGCGCGACATTAACGAGGAAAACTTTGGAATCTTTACTCAAACTGAGCAAATACAAGTAGACGATGAGAGACGTGATGAAGCAAGAGTGGGACACAATCGCTGGTGTCTTTGTGGGACTCGTGTTGCTATGGCAACCATGAAGTCGAGTCTTTGTTGTAGAGAGCTACGCTTTTTGTCGGCAGCTGTTCGTGGTGAGCACATAAATCATACCGTCGTTGTATGATATCCTCCACGCTCATAGTCGTGTCCGATGGTCTGCTTTCAGACAATTGTGATAATTGATCCAATGATAATTGATTCAATAAATAATATATTAGAAATAATGTATCTCTTAAAACTCAACAATCAATAAGACCGCCTTTATGAATGATTTATAATTGGTTAATAATTGGGTTATTCATTAAGTTGTAAACACATAATAATTAATAAACAACTGAATCAAGATTACTGCAGCAGGTTCTATTCTGAGGCTAATCAGTATATATTAATGTGTGATCACTATTTGCCATGCAACAGGTCTCCGTTACCCTCCATATCTTATCTGCTATAACAGCTTCTTAATTATTTGTTAAGGCTTAACAACTTGATAAGTAATCTTGTCACAAACTATAGACACTTAATAAGTGTAGTCTTGTTAGGTGGTACCCTTTATTTCATCACATAGTCAAACAAATACAAATGATACACAATAGAGGTTTGGGAAATTAGTTCTCTGGATTTGACCCATCCCTGAGGAGCAGTGGGCAGAACCTCTGGCTTCAGGGACGACCTCTCTACCTTCAGAGCTTCATTCGCTTCCTCCATGATTACCTACAAATTGTGAAATCCTGTCGGCAGAGTTGTGTTCGAACTGGAAAAAGTGTATCTGATTATCTCGAAGGCCAGCTCTGCTGAAATTCCTGCAAATGTAATTGTTCCCATTATAAGCAGGTCCTCACAGTAGATTGTTCTGTGGTGTTGTAACTAAGCATTTATATTGAAATTAAACTAAATTGTATCAACAAATGTTTGTAAAAATTGTTTTGCATACAGTCTCTGTTTACACTTCTGCATGCATTTCCGGATGAATCATTGTTTGGAATGGATGAAATGACAAACCAAACATTTGTATAATAAAGCTTGCCTGCTAACTTAATGGAAGATGGAGTCTTCATATCAAGATACATCTTTTATACTACCTTGATAATTACCAGGTGGAACTTATCCTATTTTATTCATGTTAAGATGGAGCTGCCATGCGGCCTGACAAACCTGGGCAACACCTGCTACATGAATGCCACAGTGCAATGTCTGCGCTCTGTGCCGGAGCTCAAAACAGCTCTCAGAAGGTGAGTTACTGTTTCTCTGCTCAGAAAATGCAAATATATTAATGAAGTTGTGTTGTAGTGGTCTGTACTGTTGAGATACAGTTTTTGAAGAAATCCCTTGGTTGTTAACTTAGTGAGCCACGTGTTATTGGTTCTTTGTTTTTGTTGTTTTTATTGCTGTACACTTGATGACATCATCCCTTCCCTCTAGGTATTCCGGTGCTCTGAGATCTTCAGGGGCAAATGCACCATCACAGTACATCACAGCCGGTATGAGGCACAGATGATGGTGTGGAATCACAAGCATCAATGTATTAAATGCACTTATTTTTATAAAATGAATATGTATCATTTGCTTCTTCAGCCCTTCGTGACTTGTATGAGACAATGGAAAAGACCTCATCGAGTCTTCCACCCATTATTTTGCTTCAGTTCCTTCACATGGCTTTTCCACAGTTTGCTGAGAAGGGGGACCAGGGACAATATCTCCAGCAGGTGAGAAACACTTCACCGTATAACTTGTACTTGCATAAATGAAAATATAGTCATTATTTAAAGATCCCAGAGGAGACACACTCTTATCTTTTCTCTTTGTCCATCAGGATGCCAACGAGTGCTGGCTACAGATGATGAGAGTGCTTCAACAAAAGCTGGAGTCCCAAGACCCAGAAACGCCCATGGAGGTAAAAACAGTCTTTGTACCCAATTATCTTTTTTTTAAATTTTTTTTTTAAAGAAAGTGTGTAATTAATCATTTGGGAAAGGATAAATAACCTTCAATTTTTGCATTTTGTCTTTCAACCTACAGATGGATTCTGAGAGTGGAGCAGCCTCTGCTTCTGCTAAGAAGAATTTCATTGACCAGTATTTCGGGGTAGAATTTGAAACTAGGTATCCTTTGGTTTCATCTTGCTGTCCAATTTGGTTCAGTGCGGCTTAAAGGTTTGCGTCATAAGTCGTGTTGAAATTAAAACCCATCTGAGTTTTTCCAAGCGTGATACTTTTCACTTAACTCTGCTGCTCAGTATGAAATGTACAGAGTCTGAGGAAGAGGAGCCAATCAAAGGCAAGGAGAGCCAGCTTCAGCTCAGCTGCTTCATCAACCAGGAAGTCAAATACCTGGCAACAGGACTCAGGCTGGTATGTATGATTCTACAAAAAGGGAACTGAATACTTAAAAAAAATGTTTCGAAACACAGGAGAGAGTTTGAGAAAGACCGTTAATAAACCGGATATTTAAAATTTGGATGTTTTCTGGTTGTCCAGGCTTAGTCAGAGTGAAAGAAATCAATACAACTTGCACACATCAATGTGGCACATTGTTAGTTTGTCTCTACGGTCAAAAAGGTTTAAATTAATTGTTTGCCTGTTTACTCCCCAGAGACTGCAGGAAGAAATCACAAAAATGTCTGCCTCTTTGGAAAGAAACGCCTTGTATATAAAATCTGTAAGTTGATCCTTTCACCGTGGTTTGAAATGGGTGGTCATGCTACCGTTACTGTATTAAATACATTTACCCTCTTCAACCATTCTCTTATCCCTCCAGTCAAAGCTTAGCCGTCTGCCCGGCTACTTGACTGTACAAATGGTGCGATTTTTCTACAAAGAGAAGGAGTCTGTCAACGCAAAAGTCCTCAAGGTTGGCGCTCACTCACACATAACCTGGCTCTTTAGAATCACAGTTAATTACAATTAGAAGTATAATGTGTGTTTGTGTTTTTGAAAGGATGTCAAGTTCCCCCTCATGCTGGATGTCTATGAGCTGTGTACCACTGACCTCCAGGAGAAGATGCTGCCAATCAGATCAAAGTTTAAGGAGATGGAGGACAAGAAGTTGGAGAAACCGCAGGAAAAAGTAAGGCAGATCTTCTATTATCCCCCAATGTAAATACGATGGGGAGTTAAAAAAAAGATTTTATTTAATATCTTTTGATAACAGAGCAGCTCCCACTGTCACCATAGGGTGTCACAACCAATTCTTTATAAACTCTCCTGTTTCTTTTTCTTTTTTTTTTTGCATCAGGTGATGAAGCCAGATTCAGCGAAAGAAGTTAAATACGAGCAGTTCTCATTCCCTGAAGGTATTTTGGATACAACACTGACACCCTCTCTCCAAGTATAATGGAGCATTACGCCTTAAAACAGTGTCAAAGGCTTGTTTTTTTTGATACTGTATCCTATCATTTTTCATTCATTGGACATAACTTCTTAACTCTTGAGCCGATTTAAATTTAGCTCATATGAACTGTTGCAAGGAGGTCTAGCTTGTATATGACATATTGTACTGTAGAAATTCACACATCAATCGCATATTGGCCCATAAATCTACACAAGGAGATATGTCTTATATATTTATTAATTTACTATAATTGTTCATATTTTACTCATTAGGGGGAGCTTTTGGGGGAAAAGTTTTTGTCCTCATCGTCCCAATTACCCAACCATAATACCAATAGTGTCCAAATTGAGCTTATGTGAATTGACAAAAGGAAATCTGTTTTGTTTTGACCGAGCTAAGAAAAAAGTAGCTAACTGTATTTATTATCATCATTGAGCCACTTTGGGATCTTATCTTTGAGCATATTGCTGACTTCAGAGAAATATTAGAGACAATATGGACTGTTTGAGATTTTTAGTGAGTGACATTTAATTGGAGGACTTTAATCACAGGGGTTGCTTGTATAACGCAGGGGATTTGGGGGCTTTTCAGGGACCTCTGTTGTCAAGGACAAGAAAGCATACCAAGTTTCTGCAATTGCATGGACTGTTTCTTACCGGAATTGTTTCAAAAAACACTTAAGTGGACTTCATTTCTGTAAAATGAGATTGTGAACCAGTGCTTCATTCCTCAGATTAGATATATATATATATATATATATATATATATATATAAATATATATATATATATATATATATATA
>VRLP01006061.1:0-31440 GCA_009660295.1 Lophius piscatorius | reverse complement strand
ATATATATATATATATATATATATATATATATATATATATATATATATATCTGTGTTCTCTGAGGGGGGAGTTGAGAGGTTACTTGTTACCCGTCAGGATTTTACTTTTTGACTCAGGAAACAGGAAACGAGGTTTTTTCACACGTGTATGTTTTATTTCAAACATCTCCAACAGTAAACAACAACAACAACAAAATGAAATCGAATCACAGTATTTACAACAAAAAAAAACACAGTGAGAAGACAAGTCATGGGCCAGCAGACCGCTTCACATATGTGTGTAAACATCCACGCGCACACACATGCACACACACGTACACACACGTACACACACGTACGTACGCACACACGCACACACACACACACGCGCACACACACACACACACGTACGTACGCACACACACACACGTACACACACGTACGTACGCACACACACACACACACACGTACACACACTAGCTGGAGTGTAAACTGGACGACTCGGACTCTGTGGTGGTGGAGGTTCCGGGCCGTCTTCGTGGTAGAATCTTTAAACTGGAGGCCCGACTCAGCGTGAGGGCTCTGCGGGCCGAACTCTTGAACCCCGCCCCCAGGAAGGCGTACAGAAGCGGGTTCAAGCAGCAGTGGGCGAACGCCATGGGCTCGGCCACCGCCAGCCACATGCCCAGAACCGCCTCCAGGCTGCAGCCGCGGGGCAGAACCTCCAGGCGCAGCAGGGCGTCCACAGAGATGCCTCCTCCGTAGGGCAGCCAGCACACGAAGAAGCACAGAACCAGCGCGATGGTGGTTCTGACCGCCCTTCGCTTCTGCCTCTGACCCCCCAGAGGGCCGCGGGTCAGCCTGCTGACAATGACGCAGTAGCACACGAGGAGGACCAGACCCGGGATCACCAAGCCCACCAGCACCAGCTGCAGGCGGAAGACTGCGACCCAGATGGGTGCGTTGCGTTCCGGGTAGAACCGCTGGCACAGAGTCGATCCTTCTCCTCCCTCCTCGGTCCGGGCGAATATCAAGTCAGGCACGGCCAGGAGGCCCGCGGGCAGCCAGGCGCCTGCAGGGCGAAAGAGGAAGATAATAATAATAATAGTAATACATTTCATTTATAATGCACTTTACATTTGGATCAAATCTCAAAGATGAGAGACGGGCGACTGTGGAGGAGCGATGAAGGAGAAGAAGAAGCTGCAGATGAAGAGCGGAGGAATGAATCAGCGTTTTCAGACCCACCTAGATAAACCAGTTTGTGGGCCAGCAGCTGCCTCAGCCCACCGGTGCCGGTGTCCGTCGCTCGGACCACAGCCAGGTAGCGGTCCAGACTGATGAAGGCGAGGATGAGCACGCTGCCGTACAGGTTGACCGTGTAGATGACGTGAACGCCCACGCAGGCCGCCGCTCCGAAGCGCCAGTCGGCCATGGCCGCGTCCACGGCCCAGAACGGCAGCGCCAGAACAAAGAGGAGATCGGCGGCGGAGAGGTGGAGCCGGTACCGGTCCGTCAGGCTGCACTTTGACCTGCGGACAAATAAGAGTCAAATCGTTCGTTGGTCTCGAGGACGAAGAGTCTCAGACGAAGCGTTTGGACCTCCGGTCCACTCACCGGCGTTGGCAGCCCAGCACGATGACCACCAGCCCGTTTCCGGTGATCCCCAGGGTGAAGATGAGAGCGTAGACCACCGGCAGGAAGACCTGCTGGAGGTTGTCGGTCATCGTGTGCTCCACATCGCAGGGTTCCTCAAAATCCACCCCCAGCTCACCAGAACCGGAACCAGAGCCTGTGTCGTTGTTCTCCAGGACGAAATGCTGGGGAAGGATGTCAGATGATTGTTAAAGTTTCAGAACGAGGAAGGAACCTTCAGGAGTCGTGTCACTAGTCAGAACCTCACCTGATAGTAGGACATGATGAAGGCAGAACCGGGTCTTTCCCAGCCGAGTGAAGCTGAGGTTTCTGTCTGCGGGGGATTTATACTGGACCTCGTGCTCCTCCTCCACGCCGGCCAACACATCTGTGTTCCTGCTGAATGGTACTTCCTGTTTTGGAGGTGTCAGGTGCTGGTGCTGGTTCTATCACAGGATGCGGTGTCGTGTTTGTGTGCGGTGCTTGAATTGTTTTGGCCCGGAGACCTCTGGGTCGTGATTATCAGGATTTATCGCCAATAGGAAAGAATCAGACAATGGGCCACGTCTGAAGGAGTCCGTGCGCTGAGGCAGAACCAGCGGCAGAACCGGCGGCAGGAGGCGTGGCAGCAGATGTGAGAAGGATCATAGAGGGAGGGGGAAGAAAGGAGTTATCAGCTCGGTTCTGTTGAAGCAGCTCGGTTCTGTTGAAGCAGCTCGGTTCTGTCTGATCCTTCACTGTCTGACCGTTTGTGACATCATCGCTCTGAAAGCAAAACAACAACAATATTAATGAGAATCAAAGCCAACTGCAGACTCCGCCCACACTATACATACATATATATATACACACACACACACACACACACATATATATACATACACATATACATATATATACATACATATATATACATACATATACATGTATATATATATACACACATACATATACATACATATATATACATACATATACATGTATATATATATACATGTATATATATACATATATACATGTATATATATATACATGTATATAAATATACATGTATATTTACATACACATGTATATAAATATACATGTATATTTACATACATGTATATATATATACATGTATATAAATATACATGTATATTTACATACATGTATATATATATACACATGTATATAAATATACATGTATATAAATATACATGTATATAAATATACATGTATATAAATATACATGTATATATATATACACATACATGTATATAAATATACATGTATATTTACATACATGTATATATATATACACATGTATATAAATATACATGTATATTTACATGTATATATATATATACACACATGTATATAAATATACATGTATATTTACATGTATATATATATACATGTATATAAATATACATGTATATTTACATGTATATATATATACATGTATATATATATATATACATACATAAATATACATGTATATATATATACATGTATATATATATACACATAAATATACATGTATATATATATACATGTATATAAATATACATGTATATATATATACATGTATATAAATATACATGTATATGTATATTTATATACATGTATATAAATATACATGTATATGTATATATATATACACATGTATATAAATATACATATACACATGTATATATACCGCAAGTACTTATTTGTTTGTTTAATATGTTTGTTACTTATTTATCTAATGTTTATTAATGTATTTAATGTTGTTATTCACTTATTTAACCTTTATTTACGTTAAGTATAATAAGTGCAATAAAGATAATAAATATAATAAATATAATTAATATAATAAGTAGAAAAAATATAAGTAGAAAAAATATAAGAAGTAGAAGAAGTAGAATAAATATAAGAAGTAGAATAAGTAGAATAAATATAAGAAGTAGAATAAGCAGTGTCCGTCTGACCCAGTATTCCACATCCTGGTGTGACACTGAGTGGGTCTGCAGACTCCCATCCTGGATCGGCGCTGGATGTTTTGTTTGTGACGAGTTAATCCCTAAAGTAAACAACAAGACTCCGCCCCTAACAAACACTCTCTCTCGAGACCAAACCCCCAGGCCCTTATCTCTCTCTCTCTCTTTTTCCTCGCCCTTCCACCAAACTCCCCAGTAAAAATAACAACACTGTAAAAAACCTCTTCAAGTGTGCTTTGATGGCTGGACATTCCTCTTTAAAGGCATCAGGAGTAGGAATAACAAACGTCGACTGTTGATCATTCACCAACACTCTACTTGAATCATCGATTCATGTGGACGGCGCCGACACCCTCTACATGTTAGATAGAAGCGTCCTTGACTCTGTGACAGCAACTCCAATAGTATCATTAATGTTGGATAAAACCCAGGAGATCAAAGCTTTTCTTCACACATTTCAGCGTCCGTTAAACATTTGGTTGTTTGGATGTTTTGAAGTTTTATTCCTTTCTTCATAGTTGTGCTTCTGTCTGGGCCTAACCTGTAAGGTCCAGCTAAAGCCTCTACACTGTAAAAATGTTCTGTACAATGTACTGTAAGAGAAAGAGAAAAGAAAAACACTCCAATTTCACGACTAACAAATACTTCTATTTTTTTATACATTTCTTTTACATTCTCGCACACCGACTAACCTGCAAACAATTATAAGTGACTGCAACGTTTCGGTGCTTCACCTTCATCAGGCAAAATAATTACCGTTAAAGAATGATTCCATCTCAATCACAGATTTTCTCGGTACGTACATGAAATATTAACAGTAACGTTTTATTTTTACCATTTACCCTAGAGTCTCCAGAAGGAGAATGGAGCCAGAACCTTCAGCTATCAGGCTCCTCTCCTGTGGAACCATCTTCCAATCTGGGTTCGGGGGGCAGAGACCCTCTCTACATTTAAAAGTAGAAGTTTTAAAACTTTCCTTTATGACAAAGTTTATAATTAAGGCTGGTATAAACTAGCTCTTAGCTATGCTGCTATAGGTTTAGATTGCTGGGGGATCTCCCATGATGCACTGAGCTTTTCTCTCTTCCTCTCTCACTGTCCCTCTTTATACATCCCTCTCACCTTAATACATGTTACTGGATTAATACATGTTACTGGATTAATGCATGTTACTGGATTAATACATGTTACTGGATTAATACATGTTACTGGATTAATGCATGTTACTGGATTAATGCATGTTAGTGGATTAATGCATGTTACTGGATTAATGCATGTTACTGGATTAATGCATGTTCATGGATTAATGCATGTTACTGGATTAATACATGTTACTGGATTAATGCATGTTAGTGGATTAATGCATGTTAGTGGATTAATGCATGTTACTGGATTAATGCATGTTACTGGATTAATGCGTTACTGGATTAATGCATGTTACTGGATTAATGCATGTTACTGGATTAATACATGTTACTGGATTAATGCATGTTACTGGATTAATACATGTTACTGGGGAATGTTACTGTTAATTATTTGTAACTCCTGCTCTTTATGTCACACGTACTTGTACAAATAAAGGTTATTATGAACCGGAGATGAATTATATTTGTCAGTTTTTGTCCGGGAGTGTAAATTTTTAGTTTACAAATTTGTAATTGGAATTCATTAGAAAGAAATAAAAGAATGTAAATGAATGAAATCACGCAATGGTTTTCTGTTAAGACTGTCAACGCCAATACTCCACTGTCCTTATTGCAATGCATTGTGGGACAATGAAACAAAAGAAATTGTGTATAAGAGAATGTAGATGGCGCTTACAGAAATGGACCCGAGTCGGTACCGATGCTGTTATGTTTGAACACTGGTACTCTTCAGTACCTGTAGTGCCTTTAAATATTTATTTATAAAATAAACTAAGAAAGAATCGGTACCAAATAAGGAAGCCGACACTTCTTTACATATTTGAATCATTTAATTGCTTCTAAGTTTGACATGAAGGAATAAAGTTCCTTTTCCAGAACATTTAAATCTATATATTGTCCTGATAGAAATGACTCATCCTTAAAAGGGGAGCAGGAGTGACGGAGGGGTGGAGGTGGAGGTGGGACTGCACCAAGGATGGGCCCTGAGCCCCTTCTTGTTTGCTGTGGTGACTGACAGGCTGACAGAGGAGGTCAGCGGGAGTCTCCATGGACTATGATGTTGGTGGAGGACATTGTGATCTGTAGTGAGAGCAGGTGGAGGAGAACCTGGAGAGGTGGAGGTATATACAAAGGTTCAGAGTTATTACTAACCTTTTATAAATTGTAGGATACTCTTCCATTCAGGACAAAGGTGATTCCTCTGCCTCAGTATCATCCAGTGGACAAACTGTAAAAACAATCCAATTAAAGACTTCCTCCAGAACTCCCGCTCCATGATTCATAGGATTCTGTCGGCCTTCTGAGACGTGGATGTCTCATACTCCGATACCGACGGACTGGAGGGAGTCAGCCCAGATGCTGCCTTGGCGTAAAAATGAAAAGCAACATTTAAAAGAGACTTTTAGAAGTATATTTAATTGAATCACTTCTCACAACACAATGAAAACACACTTTGAAGCGTCATCTTCAATTGGGCCACAGCGATGCTCAATAATCAAACTGTCAGAGGCTCCAAATGCTTAAAAAAATGCCTTCAAATGTAAAAACTCATATTAGTTCAAAGTCATTTTCTGGTACAAGAATTTAAATAAATGCAAAGTTTAAATACAAGAAAAATAAATAATCATAAAGGATGTGGAACTGGTGCATAGCCACAGGTGTTTAACTTTAATAAATCTCTATAAGTCCCGTACAAAGGTAAGAACAAGGCCAAGGAAAAGAAAAGTTCTGGAGGTAAAAGCTGGGTCAGTGTTTAACGCTCTAGAAATCAAACCCGTGTCCAAAAACCCGGCTAACGCCTTTCTCTGACGATCATGCTGCCGTTGGCTCGCATCTGGGCGAGCAGGTCTCCAAATCTACACGGCTTCTTCGGCGCGTTCTGACTGGTCGCTGCCTCTCTTGCCACGACGTCCTCTGCTCGATCGCCCATTTCCTGCTTCCTCCAGCCCTCGTAACCTCCGGTGCTGTGAAGGCAGCTGCTATCAGGACAGTCCTCGCTGATGAGCTGGAGGCGCTGCTGCTTTTTGACGTAAGAACCCTGAGAATCATCTCTCCTCCTCTTCCTCCTGTTCTTCTTCCTCTCAGTCGTCACTGAAACTCTGGAGCACGGTCTGAGGTTCCTGAAACATTCATGCAGAATGTTCACACCGATTGGACAAGCGCATTGTTGTGCGGTGCTAATGTCGCGTAAGGATGCCTCACCTCTGGAGGAAGGTGTGGGGCCTCAGGCAGGACGATTGTTTCCCCCCTCCCACACACTGCTGACTCTGGACCTTCAGTCTTTTCTTGACCAGTTGTAAATGGCTCAAGATTTTCCTATAAAAACAAAGTGCTGTGTTCGTAATCAGCTCCCAGCATGTGATGCCTGTCGCTCCTCAAGGCTAACCATATGTGCGCTGAACGAACCAGCAGACTCACCCTCCAGCACCAGGCAGCCTCCTCGGCCTCCGGGTCTTCATCAGGACCCACTGGTCACATGTCAGGGACTTTGGATCTACCGAACAAAGCAAAACCAGACATATTAGGATGAAGAATTAATTCAGCCTAAAATACTCGTCAGAGCTTAGAGGAAATAATATTAATGTGATTTCTCCTTACTCCACTAGACCCACGCTGTCGTCCCTGACATTAAGGGTCTCTCCCCGAAAACCCCCAATCTCCTCCAAAATAAATGTGTAGTTATGTTGGCAAAATATGATTTTCACAAAAAAAAAGCACCCCCTAGTGAGTAAAATATATGTGTTTATATATATATATATATATATATATATATATATATAAACATATATATATATAAAAAATATATATATAAATAAATATATATATAAACATATATATATATAAATATATATATATACATAAACATATATATAAATATATATACATACATAAACATATATATATATATATACATAAACATATATACATACATATATACATAAACATATATACATACATAAACATATATACATACATATCAGTCCTTATGAATCAACTTCATATATATATATATATATATATATATATATATATGTGTATATATACATATATATATATATATATATATATATATATATATATATATGTGTATATATACATATATATACACATACATAAATATATACACACATATACACATATATATACACACATATATATACATATATATACATACATATACACATATATATACATACATATACACATATATATACACACATATATATATACATATATACATACATATACATATATACATACATATACATATATACATACATATACATATATACATACATATACACACATACATACATATACATACATACATATACACACATACATACATATACATATATACATACATATACATATATACATACATATACACACATACATACATATACATATATACATACATATACACACATACATACATATACATATATATATATACCTACATATATATACATATACCTACATATATATACATATATATATACATATACATACATATACACACACATATATATACATATACCTACATATATATACATATACCTACATATATATACATATATACATACATATATATATATACATATACATACTTACATACATATATATACCTGAAGTCGATTCATAAGCACTAAATTGGACCAATGGTTAAGAAATGATGGCCTGAACACATTTACACAAACGACCCAATTTCCTCATGAAGAGATGTCATCATCGGTTCACTCACCATTGTCCAAGAGTTTAGTGTGAACTGGTGCTTTCAT
This sequence comes from Lophius piscatorius, assembly GCA_009660295.1. NCBI lineage: Eukaryota > Metazoa > Chordata > Actinopteri > Lophiiformes > Lophiidae > Lophius > Lophius piscatorius. The sequence continues at coordinate 22,941 of VRLP01006061.1, read as the reverse complement.
CCTCCTGGCCTTCTGGTAGAGCTTCCGACAGGCTGAGCACCAGTCCGGCAAGGTGCTGCTTATGAGTGAAGGACCAGAAGCTAAGCTGCTGTTCACAGAGCAACGATCCTCATCCAGATGGTCCAGTCCTTCATCAGTCACCTCCACAAACTCTACTTCCTGCTCCTCTGCGACCAGTCTGTCGTCAGATGATCTGTTGATGATGTCATTGAGGCCATAATTCCTCCCTTCATGTGTACAAACCACACCGCTCTCACGGTCCGACTTCCTCAGACCTGTCGTCTCCTTCTTACTCCTCCACTTGCTCTGGATAACTTCTTGGTTTGGGCTGAGGCGTATTTGGAGGATCCCCTCTGGGGTCTTGGACAATCTGGAGGAACGACGATACATTGGGATTTCCCGCCTCTGGCAATACTTGTATGACCTGTGAGAGATGGCAACGCTGAATACTTGGATAAAGCATTTATACGGTTCAGCCATATCATTGTAACCGCTGAGGGTTGAAGCCATTCGGCTGTCATTACAATGGCACCTGAGGGATATAGTAGGGCAGCAAATCCAGCGCGTGATTTGAAGTTTCTGCTTTTGACATTAATTTGTATGATGTTAACGTAACATTTCTGGTGACATTACCAGACAACACGGCCTCACTAATAACTTAAAGTTAGTTAATTATATAACGTTAGTCCAAGTAAAACCACTCTTTCTTCTGATGAGGCCTGCTTGTCATCACCTCTGCCCCCGTTTGTGCCTCCAACAGGATTAAACCTGCGTTATAATCAAGCTGTTTCTTTGTCACACAACTGTTCACAGTGGATCTGATTGAATGTAAACACCAGATCCTATTTGATAATTACTCATGTAAACACCTCATCTAAACAGTTAACTCAAACTAGTCGATCAGAATGAAGAAAAGTGTCCATGTAAAGCCAGCTAAAGGCATACAGGGAGTGAGGGCAAGCCCCCCGCTTTCCTATCCCAAAAAGAGGTACTGTAGCACAAATAGCTGAAAACGTTCATTCTGGTTCTGATGTAGAGGTATTAGAACACAATGACATCACAGAAATGTTTTGGTGGGAACTTATGCTATCTTACAAAGGTGTTGTTCTGTTATGGCTGGTCGGAGGCTAGTCTTACCTATAATACTCAACTCTTATGGACGATACACGAATGAACGTCTCCAAGTTATCTGTCTCACACTCGATGTCTGTTACAGGCCTGTACACAGAAAGAATAATATTTGGGTGAATGATAATGACGAGTAGAAAGAGAAACACAGCAGGGAACCAGAACCATCGTAGTTGTGACATGAGGTACAGGTCACACAGCTAATGCACAAACATGTTTCCCCGCAGATTGTATGTCAGTTACTCTGTGGTCCTATAACAGAATCACAATTAGTAGAGGAAACTGCTTCAAAAATGCTGAGTTTGTACACGGGCCCGTCTGTGAGAACACGGGCCCCGTCTGTGAGAACCCGGGACCCGTCTGTGAGAACCCGGGCCCGTCTGTGAGAACCCGGGCCCCGTCTGTGAGAACACGGGCCCGTCTGTGAGAACACGGGCCCCGTCTGTGAGAACCCGGGCCCCGTCTGTGAGAACACGGGCCCGTCTGTGAGAACACGGGCCCCGTCTGTGAGAACACGGGCCCCGTCTGTGAGAACACGGGCCCTCCTCCCAGGAGGCTGCGGTTGTGTTGACTTGATCAATTAGAGGGTATAAAAGAAATCAAACTGTGAAATCACAAATACGTTGTCTTATTTAACACTGGGATTAGATAAGTCTTTACTTGGACTGAAAGAGTCATACATACAGTACATTAGTGTCGTTTGGATATCTTTAGCTGAGATAGCTAGACAAAAAAACAAACAATAAACTATAGATAGATAAAATCCACGGATGAACACGAGCCCGGAGACAGAATTTGACCTAAAATATTTTGTTTCAAACTTACATCGTCTCATTTCAGACACAGTTCTTGTGATTTGCCTTCAACTTTGATACAATTTTGTGAAACGAACATAAGTTGAAGAATTAACTTCTTGAGATACAGGCTCGCGCCATATTTCCCGGGCTTCTTCCTCTTCCGCAGGTTCAGGCCGGTAGTGTCCGTCCCACTAAAGTTTCACCTTAGGAACGGAAAAAAACTTTTGTTCCATCTTTCATACTGAACCTCAAATCATATTTTAAATGTAAAAATTACATCAAATTATTTACATATTTAGAACTGGAAACATTTACTTTTTTATGAGGAAGTTATTAATTCTTTATTAAGTAAAGATAATGTATGTAACAGCAACTCCTCTTTTTTCACTTAATTTGTATGAGAACGGTTTACAACACAAGATCACGCAAAAACAATTACGGCATGAAAATAAAAAAGGCAATATAAAATAAGTACATTTTCAAATAAACTGAAGAGCACATAAAGCAAAGCACGAAAACATTAGAATAAGAAGGACTTTTGAGAAAAAAACTATAGATTTTCTTTTATGTCTTTTTATTAATTTTAATCATCTTTTTGAGGGATTTCTATTATTTCATAGGCAAGCAGGCTGACCAAACTCTAGTCCCATCAAAGTGTCCCTATTGCAATGGAAATGCATTTTTGTTCCTTCATATCATATTTTAAATGGAAATATTATATTCATTTATTTATCAAGTATTGAGCATTTATGTGACAGGCCCCCCTTTCCCTTCCCATTCCTTCATATACATCTTTAATAATATTTTTTACTTATATCACTTAGAAGTAAGCATACAGTCAACATATAGTCACTTACTTTTGACCTTTTCCACTCTCTTTCTCATCTTGTACTGCCTCTTGATCTTTTTTGTTTCTAAGTCAGTGGTTCTACCTAGGGAGTCAAATGACCTCTTCCAATAATCTTTCCTAACTTTCTTTACTACTTTTCTAACTAGGCTTTTAACGATGTCGTTACCAGGTAATCTGTACTTCTCTTCCTGCCTCCTCCTCTCCTACTGTTGACTTTTCTGCCCCGCCCCACATCAGGTGCCTCATCTTCCCCCCATGATGCACTAATAACCATTCCCAACCATTCACAACCCAGATTATGAGAAAAGTTCCCAAATAATACATCAAATCAGTTTTATTATACAAGACCGATTCACAACAAATGTAATCTGAAGGCGGTTCCAGCAGAGCAGATGTAGATGGCCGCTCTCCCTCTAGATCATATTTATTGTGATGTAATAATAATAATAATAATAATACATTTAATTTATAATGCACTTGTGTGTCCTGTTTCTGGAAAAAGACTTCTACATGTGACCGATCGGTACGGGAATATTCCCCAGGACATTTTCAGTCAGTACTTTAACACATTATCGACATTTTCTCCTCTAGACCCCCTCCACCCCCCCATGTAGAGGTTAGATTATTAATGTCAGTTATAGGTTGTGTTTCCTGTTTTATTTGAAGGTTCATGTTCTGCGTTTCTTTCCTTTTTCACTTCCTTGTTTTTGCTCAGTGTTTTCCACCTGTCTCCCTCCTTTAATTTCTGTGTACCGCTTCCTCCTTCTGCCTCCTAGTGTGTCTCCTCCCTGATTGCTGAATGTTCTCACCTGTTCCTGGATACTCGGTGTCTTTAAGTCTGTCTTCGATTGTTAGATCCTGCCTGTCTCCATGCGTAACATCCTGCGTCCCGCTCCCCTGCGTTCCCTGTTTCCAGGTTCCAGGTTCCTCACCGGTCAGTTTAATCATCCTCCTTCGTTCTTTTTCTCTTCTTCATCTTTTCTCTCTCCTACTCATTTACACTTCCTACCCACTGGCTCATCCCTTCTCTATTTTAAATGTCTCCATCTCTACTTTCTTCTGGTCTTCTTTGACCTTTGAGATATGCACAAAGCCACCATTTCATCTCAAAGAGCAAGGCGTTGGTTAAAGTGTTTCGTCATCTTCACAGGGGCCATCAGAACATCCAGCAGAAGGTTGGATGTGGAGTGAGGCTCATAGTTCAGTGATGAGGATGTGATGTGCTGCCAGCGCCCCCTGCTGGTGACTCTCTGTCGGCACAGTCATCACACATCACCTCTGAAAGATTTACAATCTATTCTGAATATTACAACAATAATTATCACAGTTTTATCATCAAATACAACGTGGATAAGAAGATTCTGGTTTCCAACATGCTGTGACAAATCTTCACCTTAACCTGAAAAATGTATATCATTCTTTTGTCGAGACAGATCTATTACTGGGCCATCTTCCAGATTCTTTTTGCAATTTTCCTCAGCAAAATGTTTAGTTTTGATACAAACATTAATTAATGCCACAGATAAAAGTTATAGTGTGTATTTATCTCTCCTTAGAGGCATTTCACAGGCAAAATCACTCTCTGGGGTCATAATGACATTTTTATCCCATTTTGGGTCCATTGTCTCTCCAGCTGGTCCAAATGCAGACTCCTCCTGGTTCCGTCCCACAGAATGTGTGTAGAATAACAAGAACATTGTGGTATTTCTGTCAAATGTGATGCGGTAGTTACCAGAAAGTTAGATCACAGAATAGTTGTGGCGATATTTGAAGGTTATTTTAGTGATGTCATCCAGGTCAGGATCAACTTCAAACAAACAATGAACGGAACCGAATAAAGAATCAATGGTAGATTATGCATTCATGGGTGAAATTTGAATTAAAATGACATTTTCCCGAAGGCGTATTTCCTGCCACGTCCCGGCGCATGCGCAGCCGCCAAATAATCGTTTGGCGACGTGTCTCCGGTGAGTGGAAGTGTTCGGGTTTCTCACTTCTGCTACCATAAAACCTGAGAAGCCTTAAAGTCGTGGACTAATGGGAGGCTCGCAGAGTGTAGAGATACCGGGAGGAGGCTCTGAGGGGTACCACGTCCTCCGGGTGAGTTTTTATCCCCTTTATCCTCCTGCTAGCTCTGTTAGCTTAGCATATTAGCGTCCGGGGCGCAGGATTCTCCTCCCCCAATCGGAGAGGACCGGAGGCCGGGAAAGACTACCGGGGCCTCCGTCTGGAAAAACCGCATGTCAGAAAAATGTGTCAGTTATGCTGTTTGTTGGTTTGGTGATTGTTTATTCCCGCCTCCTCTGCTGGCTCCAATCAGAAGCTAAGCAGCGCTGCTAGCTAGCGCCAGCTGAGATGATTGACAGCTGCTGTGAAAACAAACAAAATGTTTGTTTGTTTGTTTTTCTCTTCACGTGTAGACGGTCAGACTGCTCCGGTACGTGAACTTATTACACACTGTTGGGCGTCACATTTAGCTACTGCAGCTGTAGACCACAGGGGGGGGGTCTTCGTCTCATTCCGGTCTGCCATAAGAATATGACCAGCCCCTTAGATTGAACAGTTTCCTCTTTTACTTTCCCCACTCTGACCCTTTGGGACATGGACTCCAGCAGCTCTCTGGAGGTGTGCTGCAGTATCTGGTGCCAAGACTGGATCCTTCAAGTCCAGGGATGTATTTAAGAAAGCAGATTTAACAAACTCTAAGTTTAACCAGAGCTCGGGCCTCAACCCTGAGAGGAGTTGATATGAACAGCTGATATGCGCTCAATCGACTGAGTTTGTTAACTCTTGAGTTAAACTGGTGCAGGAGGCCATCTTCAGGGGAGCTCAGATACTGGGATTCACCATGGCAACCAGTGGGACGCTCTGGTCGCCATACCTCAGACCGTCTGAGGAAGTTGTAACGCGCTCATCAGCAGATGGTTAGAAGAAAAGAGAAACGTGGCTCCATCAGAGGAGGAGAGGAAACTGCTTCCTGAGTGACAGCATGGACTAGTTTCACTGCATCTTCTCTGAATGTGGTGGAGAAAAGGTGGTGGAACGATGAACAGACGTTTATTTTCATTTATGGGCTCTAAGCGCACAAAAAAGCATCTGCAAATAAAATACAGATCCAGAGTTGATCATGGGCCAAACCAGAACTCACTGCAGGAATTAAAGATTTAATCTGGGAACTCTTCCGGATCCCCCCCACCCACGGGATGAGCAGGAGAGGATGGCTGGAAAGAGGAATATCTTGCGTGGACTCCGCGACCCCCAACCTGAATAACCTTGATGAATGGCAGATAGTTTGATGACTTAACCTGACTGCGGTCTGAAACATATTTATAACATCAGTCAGAAGGCTCAATCTGGTTCTCAGTCCTCTCCTCACGTCAGTCTAGAATCATAAAGATGATTGACGGACACGTCACGTCTGACACTTCTGCATCAGGCTCAGGTGGAGGGGGAGGAGTCAGGAACAAACTAAGAGTTGCCACCTTCTGTGGTTTAACAAACACTGAGTTTCCACTAAACCTGCTTTCTTGAATCCACCCAGGACGTCCTGAGGTGGGGCCTCATCTACTGGACTCGTTTGTCCAGCACTCTCCTCAAATGCCCGTTTAAAGGAGATCTGGGGACTTTAACAGAGATTAAACCAACTTGTTTACGAGAAGGTCCTCAAAACACAACAGCACTAAACACAAAACGTAACGGAACAAGAAGCGCTTGTACATTCATACCTCTTAAATAAACACAGGCTTGACTAAACACCAACCCATTTATAGGCCAACATTCCTTCATGCTCCTCAACCGTGACGGATGACATCATCCTGTCGACGCAGTCATACACCGAACACACATACGGGACAACACAGCCACATTTACGCCGGACATCTGACTCCTCCCAGAGGGGCTGTGGGCGGAGCCTCTGAAGCACCTGAGAAGTATTTTGTGTTCAGGAGTGACAGGCGTGGTCAGGGGTGTCAGGTGTGTCAGGAGTGACGGGCGTGACAAGCGTGTTCAGGAGGGACAGGCGTGTTCAGGAGTGACAGGAGTGTTCAGGAGTGACAGGAGTGTTCAGGAGTGTTCAGGAGTGTTCAGGAGTGACAGGGGTGTTCAGGAGTGACAGGGGTGTTCAGGAGTGACAGGGGTGTTCAGGAGTGACAGGCGTGTTCAGGAGTGACAGGCGTGACAGGCGTGTTCAGGAGTGACAGGCGTGTTCAGGAGTGACGGGCGTGTTCAGGAGTGTCGGGCGTGTTCAGGTGTGACAGGAGTGACAGGCGTGTTCAGGAGTGTCAGGAGTGACAGGCGTGTTCAGGAGTGTCAGGAGTGACAGTGGGCGGTCCAGCATCAGTTCAGGTGGTCTCTCATCTTTGTGCAGGTTCAGGAGAACTCGCCTGGTCATCGCGCAGGATTGGAGCCGTTCTTTGACTTTATCGTCTCCATCAACAACACCCGACTGGTGAGGACAACAACAACAACAGTTGGGATGGTGGGATGGTGGGCGGGGCTGAAGATGTCACCTGTCATGGTTGGAGCTTTGCTCTCATTCTTCTCTCCTACAGAACAAAGACAATGACACCTTAAAAGACCTGCTCAAAGCCAGTGTGGAAAAACCGGTTAAAATGCTGGTTTACTCCTCCAAAACCCTGGAGCTGCGGGAGTCGACGGTCACCCCCAGCAACCTGTGGGGGGGGCAGGGCTTGCTCGGCGTCTCCATCCGTTTCTGCAGCTTTGAAGGAGCCAATGAGAACGTCTGGCATGTGCTGGTAAGAAAGCAGAACATGTCGTCCATGCAGAGGGCGATCCACCAGTGGGTGTCGCTCCACTCACCTCCAGTCAGAAGTACCCGTTAAAACAAGAGTTTACCAAAGTGTTGAACAGACGATAAAAATCCTCCTCCCCATAAAATCACAAAGGTTACGTTAATAAATATCACGATAACATCACAGGAAACAAATTTACGATGTCTGGGTTAAAAACTAGTTAAGTGTATTTATCTTCATCATTGAGTCTCTATGGGATCTGATCCTAGAACAGACTGATGACATCATAGAAATAGAGATCATACGCCTCCTGGTACTACGCAGGAGGTTGGGGGCCTTTAGGGGATAGACCCTTGCTGGCGGTGACGACAGCGTGAGACTGGTTCCAGTTTGAAGTTGACGTCGGTGCGTCCCCTCTACTGAATCTTCTCCTTTCATCTCATCTCCACTTTGTTTACTTAATCCCTATTTTTCCTTCAAAGGAGGTGGAGCCTAACTCACCGGCAGCCCTCGCCGGCCTGAGGCCGCACACGGACTACATCATCGGAGCCGACACGGTCATGAACGAGGTATTTGATCAGCAGGTTCTCCACCTGGCGGTGGTGGCGGTGCGTTCGCATCCTCACACCCCTTTCCTCCTCATCCTCCTCACGCCCCTTTCCTCCTCATCCTCACGCCCCTTTCCTCCTCATCCTCCTCACGCCCCTTTCCTCCTCATCCTCACGCCCCTTTCCTCCTCCCTGCAGTCGGAGGACCTGTTCTCCCTGATCGAGAGCCACGAGGGCAAAGGTCTGAAGCTCTACGTCTACAACACCGACACCGACAACTGCAGAGAGGTCATCATCACTCCTAACTGCGCCTGGGGGGGAGAGGGCAGGTAAGGACCACCCTGTCGGACCCTCGGGTACAAAGACCATCAGAAGAAACGCAACTTTATCTGAAGCTTTAAAACACTTTCCGGTGCTTCGATCTGTCGAGCAGACGATGGCAGTAATGAACAACTGAACGTTTCCATGGTAACCGACTAAAGCTGACGACAATCAAAAACAAAACTGCGCTCAGGTGTTTCTGCAGCCGACCCGTTTCATCCACGTATGTTACCATCAGGTTCTGTCTAGAACTCCCACCTCTGACCAGCAGAACGACCCGTGAGCGGCCTGAGTTACAAAATCTGTCCTTTTCCTTCTCGGTTGTGAAGATGTTTCTCTTCCTCCTCCAGCCTCGGCTGTGGGATCGGATACGGATACCTGCACAGGATTCCTACCAGACCGTTTGAAGAAGGGAAGAAGTTCAGCTTCCCTGGGAACTCTCCCAACGAACCTGTCAGTCCGCTGAAGGACGGGTTCACAGAGGTCAGACCACACACACTTATGCACATGCACACACACATGTATACACACACACATGTATGCACACACACACACACACTTATGCATATGCACACGCACACACACACATGCACACACACATGTATACACACACACACATGTATGCACACACACACACACACTTATGCACACGCACACACACACATGTATGCACACACACACACACGTATGCACACACACACACACGTATGCACACACACACACACATATGCACACACATATGCACACACACACACACACTTATGCATATGCACACACACACACACATGCTCACACACACACACGTATGCACACACACACACACACATATGCACACACACACACACACATATGCACACACACACACACACTTATGCACGCACGCACGCACCCACACACACACACACTTATGCACACTTATGCACACGTACACACACACACACACACACACACATGTATGCACACACATGTATGCACACACAAACACACACACGTATGCACACACACACACACGTATGCACACACGTATGCACACACGCACACACCCACCCACACACACACACACACACACTTATGCACAGGCACACACACACACACACACATGTATGCACACACATGTATACACACACAAACACACGCATATAAACACGTGTGAATCAACGCTGGCGTCAGTGATTTTATAAGTAATGACGTTTAAAACTGTTGAGTAGGAAGTCTCTTCATCAGTTATTCAGTTCTTCATCTGTACGCGGTGTGTGAGAGCATGAATCCTCCTCTGGACTCTCCTGCGGACTCCTCAGACCTCATGTTCTGCTTTTTTAACACCTTTAGGTGCAGCTGTCAGCCGTGACTCCTCCCCCCACTGCGCCTGTTGCCTCCTCTGGTCTTGAAGATACACTGTCAGGCCTGTCAATCAGCAAAGCCCCGCCCACCATGCCCAGTGAGCTGCAGACAGGTACTTCTTCATACTCACCTGTCACTGGAGAAGGAGCTGCTCTTGATTTGATTTGTCTTAAATTATTGTTTCACCCCCTCCACCAGGTCTCCCCACAGTTCCTCTGCTCCCCTCCTCCACCTCCCCCTCCTTCAGACCCCTCGCCCCATTAAATCCTGCAGCCACCAGCTTCAACCCCGCCTCCACGCTACCAGGTGGGTGTGTCCTCAAACATACAAACACAAAACACGCCGTTGCTCCGTCGCACTTTAATGCTTAACCTTTAACAGGGAACTCTCTCTCTCTCTCTCTCTGTCTGTCTGTCTCTCTCTCTTTGTGTCTGTCTCTCTCTGTCTGTCTCTCTCTCTTTGTCCCTGTCCCTCTCTGTCTGTCTCTGTCTGTCTGTCTGTGTCTGTCTGTCTGTCTCTCTGTCTGTCTGCCTGTCTCTCTGTCTGTCTGTCTCTGTCCCTCTCTGTCTGTCTGTCTGTCTGTCTCTCTCTGTCCCTCTCTCTGTCTCTCTGTCCCTCTCTGTCTGTTTCTCTCTCTCTGTCTGTCTGTCCCTCTCTGTCTCTCTCTGTCCCTGTCTGTCTGTGTCTGTCTGTCTCTCTCTGTCCCTGTCTATCTGTCCCCTGTTCCCCTCTCTCTCTCTTTGTGTCTCTCTCGCTATCTCTTTGTGTCTGTCTTTCTCTCTTTCTCTGTCCCCTGTTCCTCTCTCTCTGTCTGTCTCTCTGTCCCCTGTCTCTCTCTCTCTCATAGCGTTTGAACTTGTCCGTCTTTCACTGCCATTGTTTGACTTTGTATCAAACTGATTCCTTCAGATTCGGTCCCTCCGTCCGTCTTTGTCCACTTTCTTTGTCTTGGGCTTGAACTCAAATCTTCAGAAGACGTGGATCATGTGACGGCTGCTGTCTCTGGGGGTTTATGGTTTATTTCATTATGGGGAAGCGTCTGAAACCGTTTCATACGTCTCGAGTTTAGCTTTTTTTATTTTGGGCTTTTGTGTTGCAGAAACTCTCAGGAGAAGAATCTCCTTTTCTTAAACATTGAATGACGCGACAAGCGTCTTTTGCTGATTACACAATAATAGAAGACTCATTTCTCGTGTTTCCATGGAAACAGCTTTTTGACAGACAACATTTATTTCCAAAGCATTTTTCCAAATTCACCAACAGAACCGTCAGAGGATCCAGTCATGTGACTTCTGTTCGTCTGTAGCAGCTCCATAATCTTTACTTTGAGCGTCTCCATGAAGAACCGTTTGTCTGAGGTCCATAAACCCAGAACCGTCTGTTACGTAAATCATGTCCATCTGTGATTATGACATTGATGGATTTCTACTCCTGCAGATACTCTGTAGTTCAGATTAGCCCGACGGCTCGTGTCTCTGCACAGGTTGTTGTTGTTGTTGATGTTGTTGATGCAGCGTAAACAGACTCGTCTACAGGTTTGAGATTCTCTAACGGACGTCTCGTAGGGAGAAGAACGTCCTCACAGCGGCTCAAAGAAGCAGGACTTCGATGTTAGAATCAGCGTAGATGTCCATGACGCTTATTGTTTGTTTGTTTGTTTACGTGGTTTCAGGTTTGATAAAGCTGCCAGCCGGTTTACCGCCGCTCCCCAACCTCCCCAACCTCAACCTGCCGCTCCCAGACCTGAGCGCCATCTCATTAGCGGGATCAGCAGCATTAGGAGGCGCAGGTAAATGAATCTCCTGCACACAGTCATACATACATATATATATGTGTATAGATATATATATGTGTGTATAGATATATATATATGTGTATAGATATATATATGTGTGTATAGATATATATATGTGTGTATAGATATATATATGTGTGTATAGATATATATATGTGTGTATAGATATATATATATGTGTATAGATATATATATATGTGTGTATAGATATATATATGTGTGTATAGATATATATATATGTGTATAGATATATATATATATGTGTGTATAGATATATATATGTGTGTATAGATATATATATGTGTGTATAGATATATATATGTGTGTGTATATATATATGTATGTATGTATGTGTATATGTATGTATGTATGTGTATATGTATGTATGTGTATATGTATGTATGTGTGTATATATATATATATATATGTATGTGTATATATATATATATATATATGTATGTGTATATATATATGTATGTATGTATGTATGTATGTATGTATGTATGTATATATATGTATATGTATATGTATATATATATATATATATGTGTACGTACGTACGTATATATATGTGTACGTACGTATGTATATATATGTACGTATGTATATATATATGTACGTACGTACGTACGTACGTGTATATATGTATATATATATATATATATATATATATATATATACGTACGTACGTACGTACTGATCAGCCACAACATTATAACCACTGACAGGTGGGGTCAGACTATCTTGTTGCTCCCGTCAGCAGGCGGGACATATTGAGCGACGGGAACATTTTGTCCTGAAGATGATGGAAGCAGCAAGAAAATGGACAAACGGTAGAATCTGAGTGAACAAGGAATCCAGCCCAGAATGTTTGTGTGTGTATGACAGACAGACAGGCGTACAGACAGACAGACAGGCGTACAGACAGACAGACAGGCGTACAGACAGGCAGACAGACAGGCGTACAGACAGACAGACAGGCGTACAGACAGACAGGCGTACAGACAGGCGTACAGACAGACAGACAGACAGGCGTACAGACAGGCGTACAGACAGACACCCATGAGGTTCTTCTGACAGAGAGAAGTTAGGTGTTTTCAGTAAAAGAGCTCCACCTAGTGATTAAATGTGAACTGTTGGAGTGGTCTTGTCTTTGATGCCGGGATCTCCTGGTGTCTCTGGCCAGGACCCAGAATCAGCCCCGCCGCAGATAACGGATTATTATTATACGATTAATGAAGTCCAGCTTAAAAAGTATCTTGTTTTTGGAAACGAGTTCTGGTGTTTCACGAGTCTCGTCGTCAGCAACAGTTGGACTCTTTTCTACCTTTAAGTTTAATGGTGTCATAATACTTAGTTTCAGAGGAATAAACTGATCCATTTCTCTCTCTCTCTCCCTCTCTCTCTACCAGTCCCTCCTCTGGTGTCTCTCCCTCCCCTCAATCTCCCAGGTCTGGCCCCCTTACCCCTTCTACCCACCATGCTTCCCTCCGGGCTGCCTCTCCTCCCTCAGAGCGTGACGCCGCTCCTGTCCATTTCATCCGCGCCTCCCTTAGCCTCCGTCACAGTCACAGCAGCACAGGTCACCGGGCCGGTCGCCGCCAACCTCACCCTCCCCTCCGAAACCGCCGCAACAAACGCATCGCCCCCAACGGAAACCACACCGACGTCATAACCTGGAATCCAGATTTAGCTTTCCATCCAACCAAAACACACGCCTGGTGTCTCTCCTTCTCGCGTCTGTCTTTGTTTTTCTATTTATTTGGCCAAGAGGGGGCGGTAAAGAGCGGGAGAAGGTTCTTCTGCGGTAGACGGGAGCTAGAGCGGTGCGCTGAAGGCGGAGCGACTGTGCGAGGAGCACGAGGTCTCCTCTTTGGTTTTTAGCTTTGCTTCGTTCCTCTGATGTTACAACACGGCAAAAAAGTTTAGGATTTTCTCTCTGATACGGCAAACCTCTGTTTCCTACGGAAGGGGATTGGGAACCTTTCTTTAGGAATTCTGACTTTAATCTTGGATTCAGGCTACGCGGAAAATGTTCACGTCAGAATTCCCCCCCAAAAATGTATGTAGCCTCGTGTGAGCTTAATCCCCTTCTGTGGGTTCAGATGCTATTTTGATATGAACGGTTTGTGTGAACTGGGCTGGAGGATAAATCACGTAACAGTTATTACCTACTCGTGTTTATCCAGCCGGTCAGCTCCTCCACAACAGCAGAGGTCATCCAACTGGTCATACTGGAGTAAGACAAGTTCCGTACGAATAAAAGTTAATATTCATTAATAATACCTTCTATCATTAGTTGACTTTGACCAATTGATGAATTTGATTGACATGTATTCATTTTTGATGAATTACTGTATGAGTCTCCACCTGAGGAATGAATCTGCATTATTTTGCACCATGTTTGTGTTTTGAGATTATTATTTTGTCCTTTTGTGTTTTCTTCACCACATCCAGATCTCCATAGCAACCGTCTCTCAAACACTGATGATAATAACCTGTGGGGGCGGAGCCTTACTGGGTGACATGCAGACAGGGTGAACTTTGGGTGCAGGATTATTAATCACACCTGTGCCAACCTTTGTGGCCATATTGGGTCAGCAGGCAGTGTTATCTAGCGGCCACAGGGTGTCGCTGTTTCAACTTTGTTATAACATCTCCAGACTGAACAGAGCGAGCAATAAAGCCAGAATACTTTTATGTGATTCATGTTTGTCTTCATACGGTTTGTGTCGCTATTCCTCCGAATATCAAGACGATGAAGGTTGCTCTCTACCATAAACCCTAACAAACTCCGTTTGTCTGATATATTTTAGAACCGTTTCTCCAAACCGTTCAAGAGGGCGCGTCGCCACATTGTGACGTCACTGCTCCAACCCGATTCTCTATCACGTTACACGGTAGATGCGTGCAGTATAACATTATTGTATTTTAAATGCTACGACACAGCATTTATCTCGGTTTTTAAGTAGAGGGTGCCGTTATTGTCAATCTTCATTTCACAACCTAAACAACTGCAGGACCAATCTTACTTAAGTTCCCCCAAAGCCCTCACAAATCGCTTGTCTTTTAGAAACTTGTTCATTTATCTCAATTATTTAGACATTTTCAGGTCTGTTAGCATATTTAGCTTAGCGGCTTTCACTACCAACACCACGTGACCCACATTACCGGAAGTGATCGAAGTCTCCCCGGTCTACGCAATTGTTTCCATAATCTCGATTACACAACCAACGTCACTGCAGGACAATTGACATAACTTTAGTTTAGCTAGTCAAAATGGTTAAAAAGATATTTGGATGAACTTAAAACATATAGTGTAGTTTAAATTTGCATGGCGCTTTCTTGTACGTCGCCGTGCCAATAAGCATCTTTTATTTTATCTTAAATGCTGTGACTAACGTAGAGTCAGCAACATTTAATTGCTCTTGGGAAATGCCATAACCTACATCTGGGTAAATGTTCTGGAAAATACATCCAGTAGTTCTTTCTAAAAATGGCTCACAATCAAATAGACACCTCCTGTAACTCAGACATTAATGGAGGAATCTGTAGGAACTATTTCATAACCTACACTATTGTTGTGCCTTGGCAGATTTTTGCTCTCAAATGTTTTTTTCGGTTGATAATGAGATTTGTTTAAAACCCCATTACTGTGTTTTCTCAGGATCGCACAAAAACTATTTGACTGATTTTCATGAAACCTGATTGGAGGATCTGGATTAGGTACCGATAATTCCTTCAGACACGAACGACCAGACAGATTCTAATGAAAGCAACAAGAACAGTCTAGATTAGAGTTTAATGAAAAAGGGCCTGATGGGTATTGAATATACGCCCACCCTTCTGGTTTAAACTCTTTGATGTCCTCAATAAGAAAAATACAATGGAAAAATCTTGTCCTTGTAAATTTTATTTCTTTAGCGCATTGATTTATCTTAGTCTAAATTGAGCATAAAATGACAAATCCTTGGGTCAAACATATATTAAACATGAAATTATTTCACGAGGAAATAACATTGTGTCCTAAAGACAGCAAATATTTAGCAGGGATCTTTTATTTCCAGGAATTTTAATTAATTAGCTCCCCGTTACTACCTTTATCATTAAGTGACAAATCTACCGCTCAGTAAATCAGGTTTCTCTAAATTTATATGACTTTTGTCACTTGTGTAATGTTACATACTTGTGTTCAGAGTCTTCACATGCAGAAACAAAATGTCTCATCAGGTGAAATGTGTTTTCTTCCCCTCAGTATAACGTACCTCAGCCGAGTAGAAAAGCGTTCCAACAGGTTCTGTCAAGTGTCACATTTCAGAAAACAAGAAGCGGTCAAAGAGGAGCGGGACATTAAAGCGTCAAAGAAACACTTTGATGTCTCTTTAATTACATACGACAACATTTCATCATTGGAATTTTAGGTCATGAAGTCTTAAATTCTGTACATTGTGGTATTTAAAATACTCTGATCAGCCATAACATTAAAACCACCTACTGGTCCTAATGTTGTGGCAGATCTGTGTGTTTACGTAGTTTATCATTCATTTCACTCTGGACGTTTAAATTATTTGGAGAGCAGATATCGCTGTGTCCATCTGTTGACACGTCTTTTTTAAATGATGGTTTAACTTCATATATTACCCAGCATCCTTTGTGTATGGACATGAAGTATGTCTTTAGAAAAGAGTTACATCTGACCATCTCCTACACAAACCCTGTTTTATTAAGATTCCAAACTGCATTAAAAAACAACCTTGGAAATGTTGTAAATGAAAGGCAAGTTAATTGAAACAAATAACTTTTAAGTTCTAACTTTTACGTTTTACACACGTTTCAAAATTGGTGACATTAAAGGTTATACTTAATACTAAATAAGAATCATCTAACCAACCGGTTTTAGGTTCACACCTGAATGAATTTCTGCTGACTCAGCAAATCCAGCTCTTCAGTCAGGCTTAATCTTCTAACTGTACGTGAACATGCCTGGGAATCCACCAGAAACAGAAGAGATGTTTGCTTTGAGGTCGCTGATGTGGAAGTTTAGAGAAGGCCAGAAGTGAGTGCAGGCATGTGGAGTGGGTGGAGACGAGGGTGAGGAGTTATCTGTGACAGAAGAGGAGCAGCAGGAGTGAAGGGAAAGGTTTCCAAGATGGAGGTGAGAGCAGTTCTGCTGGATGGTTTAGAGACGGTGGTTCTGACCCGTGAAGAAGAGGAGGGATAGTGGATCTACTGGTAGAAGGATGCTGGAGATGGAGCTGCAGGAAGGAGAAGAAGGGGAGGAGCAAAGAGGAGGTTTGTGGATGTGGTAGAGAGGAAAAGCGGTTGGTTGTTGGACGGAGGGAGATGGAGACAGACACTCTGCTGTGGAGACCCTGAAGGGAAGAGTCAGAAGAAGAAGAAGGCGGCAGTGATCTTTATTGCATATGAATGACGTGATCCGACCGCTGATGGCCGCCTTCGTACCATCGACTCACAGACACCATCAATCATCTATTCTCTGGTCAGGGAGAAGAGAGGGACACAAGCACACAGGATGGGGACCGGGTCCGATCTCAGTCCATCGAACTGGACTCGGACTTCACCCCTTTCTTTGCACCTCATCTGTGAGAGCAGGAAGTCGGGAACCGCTACTTCCTGCCATCAGCTCTGCCTGTCCTGCTACTGAACCACATCTGGAGGTTCCTACAACCATCATCGGGTCAGACTGCAGACAGGAAATAAACGCAGACTTGCTTTTGGATCAGGAGGGAAGCAGAGACCCCCACGACCCGCCCCTCAGGCGACTTATCCGACCCTCTCAGATGGGTTCACAGATCCCACAACAACCCACAGTTGGACTTATTTACATGGAGCGGGTCCGCTCCCACCAGCAGGACCAGTCCTCAGTACCGGAACTTTACTCCACGCGGGTGAAAGCAGCACCAGAGCCGTGGCGGGTGCTTGAGGAAAAAGGTTCTGTCGTAAACGGTTCACGGGTTAGAAAAGGAAAGCTACATCTGTAGCAGCGGCGTGAGGAGGAGACAAAGTCAGACACGGAGAAGCGAGGAGAAGCGAGGAGTAGCCTTCATCATGTATTTGATGTCCTGCACATGAAATGTTACACCAAACCCAGAACCTCTGCGGTTCAGTAGCAGCCGACCCAGGTGCCTGGTTCTGTCCGGGGGTCTTCGGGCAGCAGATGAGGACATGATTCTAACACGCGGTCTGAGGAACAACATGGATTAAGACAGATTCACAACTTCCTGTAAACCCAACAGCAGATCTGAGTTACATTACGACAAAACATTGTGACCGGTGGATTCGGCTCCTGAGGAGTCCGAGGCCCGCCCCCCCGCCGCTGTACTTCATGCCTAACGCGTGAGGCCGGAACGCCGCCGTCTGGACCTGAAGTGCAAATGGAGCCCAGAAGTTTCATCTGGAACGTTTTTTTTGTTTTAAGTCCCGTTACGGTTCTGACGTCACACTGGTCCAGAGGTCGATGAGACGGCACCAACACTTTGTGCCTCAGGAAAAGTTGACCTGAACAGGAAGTCCATACTTGACGCTGTGAACGCTCCCATCTACTTGTGGAGGATATCTCTGCAGGAGTATTATGGGATGGCGCTGAGAGGGGAGGGCGTCTGCGGAAAGTCTCCTACGGAGTTAATTATCCGTCCACCAAGAAAACTTCTAGCTTCAGAGAATTCTTTCCCTCTCTCCACCTCCATCTCCACTTCCTCTCTGCTTTCAGGTTCTGTTCGTGCTTCTTTCTCACAGTCCAGTTGATGGACACGTCCCCCCCCCACCTCCTCACCCGCTCAAATCTCTTGTCCAATGAACTTCGTCTCTGCTGAGTCGTTTGTGAGCAGCTCGCCGAGGAGAACCCGATCATCCGTTCTCCCGCAGACGGCTTCGGTTCCGTCCGTCCCGGCCCGTCAGTCAGTAGGTGGGCAGAGACGAGCCGGAGGGCTGCAGGGAGCCGGAGGAGTTGGAGCGTCTCATGTGAGGGAGGAGGTAGGAGTCCGAGCACAGCTGGTGAACATCGAACCGGTCCTCCTTGCGGTACGCCAGACACCGGCGGATGAAAGCCTGCGGGGCAGAAAGAGGACATGCAGTAGGTTCCTGCGTCTCAAACTACATTTTATACGTTTTCATGAGCCGGTGTCACTGAATAAACCAGACGCCCCACATCCCCTGCGTTGTACCAGCGAACCGCCCCTGAATGAACGCCTCACATTTTATGTGAAGGTGTGTCTGAAAAAGTCTTTGGACAAGAAAAGATGATGTATAACGCTTAGATCTCCTCCAGTCCATTCATCGGCACCACAGTTGGACTGAATCGGACCAACGGTTGAGGACTGATGGTCCATAAATCTCCCCCTAAATATAAAAGTGTCCAATCCAGTTCTTCCTCTCACGCAGCTCTATGTCATCTGACATCAGAGAATGACGCATGAAATAGTTTGGAGTTGTTGCTTTAACACGAGGTATCGGAGGATGATGATGATGATGATGATGATGACGACGATGATGATGGGTCCATAATATCTCCCACTTTTAGGGGTGTAAAAATTCTCTGCTCGTATATAATTATTGTGTGTGTAGTTTTAACACAGTTACGCTAACAAGGGTTGGCAAAATGATGACAGAAACACCAAAACATTACAACCACCTGCCTAATTTAAATATACAGCCAATAACAGCTCTGACCCGGGGTGGCTTGGACTCCAGCAGACATCTGCCATAACATTATAACCACCATCTAGACATGGACTGCAGCAGATCTCAGGAGGTGTGCTGTGACATCTGGTACACAATGAGTCAAAAATGTGTTTGTCCAGCAAATCCCACACATTTTCTATTGGATTGAGGTGTGCAGAGTTTGGAGCCCAATACTACATGATTCAGACCGGGCCTGCTACTTTGATAGGTCCATGGTTCAGTTCTGTTGTAGTTGCTTTAAGCGTTACCTTAGCCTCTGTGCTAGCCTGCGGTTTAGCGGGGAACTGGACCTCTGTGGCTTTGAGGATGGTGTTTTCCTGGAGAATATCCTGCTGTGACTGGTTGTGACCAAACGGCTGGAAGAACAAAACATAGAAAATGGAACCTGAACAATTGCTTTGGAGGAGAAAAAGAAAGAAGTACCTCGTCATGGATTTAAGCCTCCGCTCATCAGTGCAGCTGAATCTTAAAGCTCAGACGTGGAATAAGACGGCATTCATTTACTAAAAAATGTGGTCAGTGAAATGGAAGTTATAGCTGTAGTGAAACTGGTGAATGATTTTCAGTGAGACATTTCTCCATGTAGAGACGTTAACAGCAACTAAGAGTTCAGTCGCCTGAAGCTCAACATCAGCCAGACCCACGAGGAGGAGGATCTGAAGAGCAGTTTGACGGCGGCACACAGGACCAGGGCGAAAACAGATGAGAGACCTGGTCACTATCTCTCCTCCTGTCCCTCACAAATGTAATGAAAGCCAGGAAAGTGTTTCTGTAGAACTTAATGCCATAGTTATCATTTCCTTTTATATTATGATACATTTATGCCACACATTGTCATAATCGGATTGACATCTCTAGCTTAAACTATGCTGTGTGAGATCAGTCACATATTAACACACGCGCGCAGACGGACGCACAGACGGACCCACAGACGGACCCACAGACGGATTCAGTGCGTCCGGTCATGGCCACCCGTAGTAGAGAGGAGGTAGAGCATACTGAACAATCTACTGAGGGTTCTGTTTATCTTCGTCGTACCTTGCGTCCGTAGAGACACTGGAAGAAGATGACTCCTACAGACCAGACATCCACCTTGTTGGAGATTTTTGGGGGCTCCTTCCCCACCACAAAACACTCTGGAGGCAGGTACCTGAAACACAAACACAAACACAAACACACACACGCAAAGACCAAACTTTATTTATGGTACATTAACTAACATGATTCTTACATGCCCATTCCGACATGAACAATAATGAGAGACATTTTCTGCTCACACAAACAAGATTAAAAGTTCAGCACCAGAGACGGTCCTCCTCCACTGAACACTGGATTTATCAGAACCAACGTTTTACATTTTTTCAGTGTATACTTTGGTCCAAAAACAAACAGTGGGACAGAGAAAACTCCTCCCAATGCCTCCACCCATCTCTGCAGTAGAACATAGAGACCTTCCAAACGAGGCCACGACACCACTAGATGTTCTACATCCTCTGTGTCGGAGCAGAACCAGCAGCCATCCCCTGTGCACGGGTCCAGGTGAGCTCGGTATCTGTTTGTAGCTAGAGCTCCATGTATAATCCTCCACTGGAGGTCACCCATCCGTTTTTCAACGGGAGGCTTATACAGGACCCCCCAGCTGCCTTTAGGGGAAAAGTCTGAGCCTAAGACCCCCGTCCACCTCGACTCCCTGACTCCTGTCAGTGATCGTAGGTTAAGTACCTTGACGCAGCTCGAGTAAAGCTGCTTCCCTCCACAAGAGCTGAATGTTCCGAGCACTGGTATCCCCAGAGTGAGGAGCCGGTCTCTCCCCTCCACCCAGTCACCAACAGCAGGACCCACAGTCAGGGAGGGGAAGACATAACCGGACCTCCCGCTCCACTGATCTGCCAGAGCCCGGCTCCGGGCGAAACCCCTGAGCGGAGCAGGCAGCGACCGGCACACCCCATCCACGAGACCCCGTAGGACTCTCGTTGACCGGATACCCGTCATCTCAGCCAGTCTGTCATCTGGAGTCCCTGTGAGGTGTCCCAGCTTAGTGATCCCAGCCTCAATGAACTTTGATTGCTGGCGAGGAAAACACCGTGTTGGACATTAAGGGATTTTAAAATAATGGCTCCTCAAATAACCACATTCCAGGCAGGGGGTCCGTGGGCCGGGATATGTCCAGAGTCTTCCAGGCATCAACCATCGAGCTGTAGAAGGTGGTGATTCCAGAAATATCACACTCAGATGACCTCATCAGGAATAACTGTTTGTCAAGTTTGAGGCGACCGGCCTTCCACATCCAGCCAAGAGACAGCGCAGCCGTACAGCAGCCATTGAGCTGCCTGCAGTCTGAAGGCCGCGGTTCTGGAGGAAATATCTAGGAGGCCCTGCCCCCCCTCTGCCACAGGGAGGTACAGGACCGATGTCCTCACCCAGTGATGACCATTCCAAAAAAAGTTCACGATTGACTTCTGCAGTTGTTCAATGAAGCCCGGTGGAGGAACCAGAACTTTCAGTTTATGCCAAAGACTCGAGGCAACCAGGTTATTTGTCATCAGAGCTCTTCCCCTGTAGGACAGCTGGTAGCAGCCATTTACATTTAGACAACTTAGCTTGCACCTTTCCCAGCATTCCCTCCCAGTTCTGCCTCTCTATGTCCTCGTTTCCTAAATACAACCCAAGCACCTTTAGCCCTCTGGTTCCCCACACAAGGTTCCCTGGGAGAACCGGAGTGTTCCCGATAGTCCAAGGACCTATCAGACATGCCTCACTCTTCTCCCAGTTCACCCTGGCTGAGGAGAGGCTTTCATACAGGGTCAGGCTGTCCTGCAACTCTTGAACATCCCCCTGACCCTGTATGAAGACTTTAACATCATCAGCATAAGCTGATACAACCACCCGCGACCCTTGACCTGGCTCGGGCAGCTGAAGACCACCCAGCCGGTTCCTCAGCCTGCACAGCAGAGGCTCGATGGCCAATCTTCACTGTACAGTAGTTTTACCCACGCCAGGAAATGCCCCCCAACCCCAAACGCCTGGAGTGTAGCAAACAGGAAGGAGTGGTCCAACGATCAAACGCTTTTTCCTGGTCAATCCAACGATACCCGTGGTGATGTCATTGAACTTGCACAGATCAAAAGTCTCTCTCATTAGATACAGGTTGTCAAACATTGACCCGTCAGGGACACAGTAGGCCTGATCAGCACCCACCAGCAGGTCAATAAAAACTTTCAGTCTATTAGAGAGAACCTTGGACAGTATTTTATAGTCTGGGATAACAGGGCCACTGGTCTCCAGTTCTTGAGCAATGTCAGGTCCCCCTTCTTAGGTAGTAGGGAGATCACTGCGCCGACAAGAATAAGCTGTTTAGCCGTGGAGTAAGCTGTGTACTGCTGGCAGAAGACCTTGATTTGGGCCTTCCCTACCTCCCACCACTGATCCAGTGAGGGAAAGGAAGCTTTCTCTGATCTCCAATTTGCCCAAAACAGCTTGAAGTTCTCACAAAAATTAAAATCCTGTAAGAGAGTCACGTTAAAATGCCAGAAAGATCTCGGTTTCACCGTCGGAGATAAAACCAGCTCTGCTAGGAGTAAATGATGGTCAGTAAAAGCAACTGGAAGGATCTGACAGTTGGCAGCATGAGTAATAAAAGAGGCCGACAGATAGAACCTGTCCAGCCGGGCCGCACTAATCCTGCCATCAGTTACTCTGACCCAGGTGT
>VRLP01006060.1:17500-31461 GCA_009660295.1 Lophius piscatorius | reverse complement strand
TCAATATATCATCATTACCAACCAAATACATTATAATAAAATAATAATATCTATAACAATAATATTATTATTCTTTTAATTGTTTGAGTGTACTTCCCTGTCAGCAATTCTCCGAACATGAATGTGTTCTACAACCTCTGGCTGTTTTAAATCAAACATACCAACTGATATTAAAATGAATTAAGAAACAATTATAGACAAATATAAATTGATATTTGAGCATAAACTCAAACGTCTATGACGACCAGCTGGTCAGTTTGAAGGACTCCTTTGCATTACTATATTTATTTATATATCTATATCTATAGAGATAGATAGATAGATAGATAGATAGACAGACAGACAGACAGACAGACAGACAGACAGACAGAGAGAGAGAGAGAGAGAGAGAGAGAGAGAGAGATAACTGCACAAAAGAACAGCAGCAAAATCAGTGTTTTACCGAATGTTTGAATATAATTATCCTTTAAATTAAAACTGGGGATCACTGCTGTCACAGTGAATGTTCTTGAGTCAGGAAAAGACGGGAGGGGTCGTACAAAAGTCTGTCAGTCAGGATGGCCGAGCGGTCTAAGGCGCTGCGTTAAGGTCGCAGTCTCCCCTGGAGGCGTGGGTTCGAATCCCACTTCTGACAGACAGTGACGTTAATCTTTCATTCATAGAATCAGAATATTGTGCATAAATATATGGTCCATTATGCAATATATACACCATGACTGTAAATATTTCTACGTGTAAGTATTTGGACATTAATCTGAATTATGTTTAACAAAATAATAAAAAAAATATGAAAAAATAAATCAGTTAAGAAATAAATATACGTTTTTGCGAAAACATCAACATCAACTTCAAATTAAAATAAATAGATAACAAAATATAAATAATAACAGCCAGTCCTTCAATTTAAGTTATTTCAACCTGTCAAGCATGAGCGGTTACAGAAAATGAACGAATGAATGTCTTGAACAAGTTGAGGCAAAGACGCTCCTCCTCCTCTCTTTCTAGTGCTGTGATGGAACCTGAGATGAATTATGCAAATGTTTTAACTTTTAGACTTTTATTTTAACATACCTGTAGGAGAAGCTGTGCATCTCTCTCTCTCTCTCTCTCTCTCTCTCCCTCTCTCTCTTTCTCTCTCTCTCTCTCTTCTCTCTATCTGAGCAGACGAGGGAAGCCCTACCTGCCTTAAGTCATGGATCTGTTTCATGGGATGAACAGGACGAGGGTCTTAGACGTGAAACTGCTCAGGAGGACCACCAAGAGTCAGGACAGATAAATGGAAGTGCTTGAAAGGCAGAACTCCTGGAGACCGCCGGTGAAGATGGAAAGCCCCCAAGGAGGCCATCCATGAGGCTGTAGGTCAAGATGAGAATCTGAACTGGACTGTGGTTTCTGCAGTGCAGAATCATGAACCGGAGGAGGTAGATCATAGCAAGGTTTCAACGTGGCTGCAGAAGTGGAGACCAGCAACAGGGAAACGGGCGACCCAGTTGAACTAGGAACCAGGCTGTCGTGGAAGATCAGGGTGGCGAACTGGAGCTGTAGGAGCTATGCTTGCTGCTAGTGGACTTTCAGGAGGAATCCTCAACAGGGGAACCGGTAGATCGTATTTAACCGTATAGAAGTTGGAAGCTAGCTAGCATAGTCACTTGGCTAGCTTGAAGTCAGGCAGAAAATCCGTAGCATTGAATAAGTTCTTCAGTCACTCAGGTACAAATTCCTCTGCCGAGGCTGAGAGGACTTGTTAGAACTTATCATGAATGGAAGAGATGGACAGAGAGACAGGTTTAGATGGTTGCCCTTGTCCACTTCCATTGAATATAACCCGGTGATTTGATGGACGAATCAGTGTTGGTGTTATGTTGTGGTGACATGAGGCTGATATTTACCCTGTGGAGGTACGGCTCAATTTAGGTGGTTCCATGATGCAAGTTAATACAACTCAGGGAGCAATGGACTCCATCATTAAGGAAGTACAACATTCTTCTTTTAGGGTTATTTTCCTCATCATCTGGAAAAATACCGGCAAAATACGTTAGTTACGACGACAACGATGACAAAAACAAGTTGTATTTTTGCACACAAAAACAATCTTTAGCCTGATCCTTAGTTTTTCTTACTTTAAACATGCTATTGTATTTTCCTTGTACTGTATTTAAATAAATACCAGTTCCATCACCAGTCACCAGTTCACCAGAGGACCATCAACACTTTGGCTCCGTAAACACTGCAGGAAAAATGTGGCCCAGGTCTGATTTTTTCTCGTAAGTGACTTTTTCATGGCAGTGTGAACAGAACAAACACTGTGGGGTCTCAGGTTTTCCGGTTCCGATTTGGGCCTCTTCCACAAGTGGTCCTAAATCAGAAAAAGGTCGCATTTTTTACAATGTGAACTCAGTCTGACGCGTCAGTTCGGAATTAATGCGACTTTGATGTCATCTTCCGTCGACCCTCGTCACAAAGCTGTACCGGCGGGAGTCGCATTTCCCTTGAAAGCGTCCCCATAAACACTATAAACACTTCACTTTAAACAAAAGCGTTCCGACTAACTTCAGTGATTTCCATTTTGCTTCCGTATCGACAGCGTGCTGCGTGTGACGTACTTGTTATCGTTCTTTGGTACGATAACAAGTACGTCACACGCACTTTTTTTACGTCACACTGCAACCGGTAGACGGTTGATCTAATCTAGCTTTTATTTACTTATTTAAAATATGTTTAGCCTATTTTACATTTTTACTGGTTTTAACTATGTCTCAATGTTCTTTTGCTCTTTGTTGTGTAAAGTACTTTGAATGGCCGTGTTGCTGAAATGTGCTACATGAATAAAGTTGCCTCTCCTTGTTAAAGACATCGTGAGAAAACAAACTATTCATGCGTTAAACTTCCAAACCGTCTGCGTTCACTCACAAGACAGAGAGAAGCAGAAGTTGAAGAAATAATTGTCCAGGAAAATTCAAGCTTTACCGGGAAATTTTACTTCCTCCTCCTAATTTTCCATATGATTTCAATGACTGGAAAAATTCCCCTAATTTTTCCAGGTTTTCCAGGACGGCCTGGAACCCTGTGGTCTAAGAGACTAATTATAACACATCGTCTGCTGTAATAAATCATTCATCCTCTCTTCATTCACAATTCACAAGTCAGTGAGGTTGAGGGCGTATTTCGCAATATTACACCAATGAAAAACCCGTTTTGAATCACATGCATTTAAGGTATTGCTTCATCTGGCCTCGCAAGACCTTAAGGGGCGGGTCTAGCAGGTGCCACACCTGGAAGATCCCCTGCCACCCCAGTTTTTGATAATCTCCAGCTGTTCAGAAGATAACAAGAGTATATATTCATATCCATATATATTAATACATATTATGCCACCCGTCAAAGTTCCCATGCCCCTTTTCTTGCCGCCCTGTGAAAATGTGTTTAGATCCACCTCTGGGCTCTTTAGCTCAGTCCCACAGAGGGAAGTTCTCCAGTCCTTCACCATTCTCCATGAGAGATTCTGTGGATCTCCTCCTTCATATCCACCAAGAGTGGGGGCAGGCTGACCTCTGAGCCTGCAAGCGGACGCTTTGGACCCTCTGCATCCTTTGGACCTGTTAAATCTGCATTCGAAAGGAGTCGGACACAGTTTAGGATTCTGTCACCGAGGACTCCGAGAGCTTCGAGGCAGCAGGAGCAGAGTCTTGTTTGCAGGAACCCGAACTCTGTTTAGTTTCTTTGTGAGATCTGCCTTTTCTGGTTGGTTGATCCGTTGCCACTGAGGGGCCGCAGAACTCCTTCACACTACAGCTGGAGCCCAGCATGTCTTTGGCTGCACCATCCGGTGGCCCCTGGTGCTTGTGGACAACGAGGGTAGAGGTGCCCTGATGTTTGGAACAAGCCTGTTGCTTTTTAATATTTATCTGAGGTTTGGTTATTCCGGGCGGTGGATCCCAAGTAACACGTAAGCTGCTGGTGTCCACGCAAGAAGTAACACCAAAAACTTCTTGCGTCGGTACAGATCGGAGATTAGGGTCTGATGGTTTCAGCTTTAAGACAGCAGGGCCAAAGGAGCGGCCCTGTTTGTAGCAACCCGGCTGCTCATCAATATCTGTCTGAGGTTTGTTTCTTTGTTTGTTTGTGTCCTCTAAAAGTGGGTCGTTAGTTCCAGAGAAGGGCTCCTCCTCACTACAAATGACATCAAAGCTTCTAGCTGCACACATTGCAGTTAACTGCCCTCTGACTGCTTTGGTTAATGGTAGATCATTGAGCTTTTTATAGCTGAGCTGCATCATCTGGATCTCCTGAGTTTTGATGCTGGGCTCCTTGATTGGAGTGTAAATTTCACATTTGACACACTGCAGAAATGATGTCTCCATTAAATCACTCTGTCTCAGGCTCTTCTCCGCAGCGTCATGTTCTCGGCCTCTCAGCAGTCGAGTAAGGCCTTTCCTCTCAGTATCTTGCGTGGCTGATGGTTTGGTCGTCCT
This sequence comes from Lophius piscatorius, assembly GCA_009660295.1. NCBI lineage: Eukaryota > Metazoa > Chordata > Actinopteri > Lophiiformes > Lophiidae > Lophius > Lophius piscatorius. The sequence continues at coordinate 26,989 of VRLP01006060.1, read as the reverse complement.
TTGTGGGAGCTTGTCGTAGTTTACCCGCTGAGTGGGCCTGTTTTTCATTCTACGAGTGTTTTTATTGTGTGTGGGTAGATCAAGTGTTGTGTTATGTTAGTGTATCTTCTCTGTCTTCTTCAATGTGCAGGCATTTTATGTGTTTTGTTTTTCACAACAATGATTGAAGGCTGTGATGCTGAAAACGGTCGTCTTTATATTGCTTTATGCTGTGACATCATCACATCGCTTTTGATCTACTTTAACAGCAGTTGACATCCTTTGAGTCATATTCCTGCCTCCTTCTGGCTTTGCAAATCTTTTGTAGAGTCACATGCCAGAGACATCGATGTTAAATGTTTCAAAGACATCAAAGACATCAACGTCACATGTTTCAAAGTCATCAAAGACATCAATGTCACATGTTTCAAAGTCATCAAAGACATCAACGTCACATGTTTCAAAGTCATCATAGATGTCAACATCACGTCATGTTTCAAAATCAATGTCACATGTTTAAACATGTCATATGTTTCAAAATCATCAAATAAATCAATTTCACATGTTTCAAAGACAGCAAAGACATCAATGTCACCTGTTTCAAAGACATCAAAGACGTCAACGTCACATGTTCCAAAGACATCAAAGACATCAATTTCACATGTTTCAAAGTCATCAAAGACATCAATTTGACGTGTTTCAAAGACATCAAAGACATCAATGTCACCTGTTTCAAAGACATCAAAACATCAATGTCACATGTTTCAAACATGTCTCATGTTTCAAAATCATCAAAGAAATCAATGTCACATGTTTAAAAGACAGGAGCCTAAGCTAACATCGGGCCAGAGGCGGGGTTCACCCTGGACTTGTCACCAGTTCATCGCAGGGCCGACACATAGAGACATACAACCACACACGCTCACACCCACGGCCAATTTTTTTTATTGTCACCTGTATGACATGTTTTTGGACTGTGGGAGGAAGCCGAAGTTCCCGGAGGTGAAGCCACACAGACACAGGGAGAACATGCAAACTCCACACAGAAAGGCCGACAGACGTTTGTGGATGTGGAGCGTCTATTCAAATTTGTTGAGCACTTTAAAAAGTCTAAATGTACCTTATAAGCAAATTTAGAATGGAACTGGGGGAGAATCCATCAGGGTTTTCCCTTCTCCTCATTTTATTCATATTTCACATGCATATCATATTTAAACAAAACGTGCTTCTAGAGAATCTCTCCTGCAGGAAAAGCATTCCTGTGAGTCAATTGGCTGATAGACAGGATACAGGATGGATCTCAAAATTGACGCCGCAAATTAGACTTCTTCAGAAAAAGAAGCTGCAGCTTCTGATATTAAACTTAAATTCTCGGAATCTAAATTGCTTCCTATTAAGACCTGCACTGAATTGAATATATCTGGAATATTTTGATGTTCAAAGATATATAACTTAGAATGTCAGAGAACTTGAATTGAATTCACTACAGCAGAGATCCAGACTGTGTATTCAGGTCTCTCTATCTACATATAAATGTGTGTGTGTATATACTTAAATATATATATATATATATATATATATATACATACATACATATACATATATATGAATATGTATGTATGTATGTATGTATATATATATATATCAGATTTCTGGTATACCCCTCTGGTCCAGAAGCAGCAGAGCATTTTTCTGTTGACAGTTATGTTGTAACCTTCAAACCTGGCCGGAAGGGGTCGCTACTATCCTTCAGAACAAAATCCAGCAGTGGGATGAGACTGGTTTGAATCCATCTCAGACTTCATCCTTCTCTGTTTGGCCTCCAGGAGTCAATAAAACCATCTCGACCGTTTAATCGCTGTAACCTGGTCATTCTACAGATTAGTAAAGAGTGTGGTTCGTACCTGCACCCATGGAACCCAATTATGTTTTGTTGTTTATGTATTATATTATATCATCTTTTATTTATTAAATTATATTTTATTATAGTATATTTTATTTTATTATATATATATATATATATATATATATTATATCATCTTTTATTTATTATATTATATTTTATTATAGTGTATTTTATTTTATTATATTTTATTATATATATATATATACTGTATCATCTTTTACTTATTATATTATATTTTATTATAGTATATTTTATTTTATTTTATTATACATATATATTATATCATCTTTTATTTATTATATTATATTTTACTATAGTATATTTTATTTTATTACATATATATATACATTATATCATCTTTTACGTAATTTCTAACATTTCATTACATTTTAGTTTATTTTCCTTTTTTGTTGTTAGATTTTGTTTTATTTATTTTATTATATTGCCTGGAGCCGGGGATCATCAGCTCAGCTCGTGAAGGAACAGCCACTCCACCCCGAGATCAGCTGAGCTCCCCCACAAATGAAGCTCATTTCAGCCACTTGCAAACCTCACTGTTGGGGTCTCTACCCAGACCTTCCATCCTGACCCCCAACCATAAAGATGACGGTTGAACATATAGCAACTCTTGAATTTAGAGCTGACTCAGCTTTTCTCCTCCTTTACTGTTTTCTAAAAGTAAAAGAGAAAACGCAATTATGAAATCATTTAATTTCTATTCATTTCAATAGTCAATTGTGAGCTCACCGTTACTACCGTCATTATAAAGGGACATTTCATAACCATTTTGGTAAAGAATGATATAAGAAAACTTTTTTATATATATTTAATATGTATATATGGAATCAGACCTTCTTCATAGCCATGATACATGCTTCCTCCTCGGTGGCCCTTTGGACCTGTGACGTCCATCAGGGCTCCATCCCCGGCCCCTTACTCTTAAGCATATACATGCTGCTACTGGGTCCGATTTTAAACGGGTTCAGTCGAGTACCTGACATTTTTCACAAGAAATTGGGTACCGCTTTACACTAAGGCTCCGCGTATTATTAATTGATAAATGGTTTGTATCTAGTTCACTCATTAAGTTGTAAACACTTTAAAAATCATTTATTATGTGCTTTAACTCATGAGATATGAAAGTATTGAAGACCCGATGCTTGCCAAATAGTGAGCCCACTTATCTGTACTGCTAACTTGATATTGCCAAATAGTGACCCACATTGATATATTGAGTTATTTAAAAAGCTGTTAACTATTGCCTTTAGCCTTAAGCTAACTTATAACCTAATTATAAACCATTTATAAATCATTCATAAAGTCCAAATGAGCTCAAGTAAACCGTTTAGCAGGTCATTAAAGGGTTAAAGCAAGGAGGAAACAGAATGACACGTCATTGGAATGTAAAAATGTATTTCTCTGCTTTCAAAGCTGAAACAAACTAAGGAAAGTATAAGTTAGTAATAGTAAGTTAGAGATAGTAAGTATAAGTTGAATTTTCTTAATGTGTGTGTAGGAGAGGATGATTTGGGATTTCTCATTTTTCCAGCAGGCCGGTCATGAGCTTCGTTTAGCTCTGGATGCACAAGAGGACATGCAGAGCTGAATAATAGAATGATGAGAACATGGAAGCCTCTGCACACACAAACTGGAAAAGAGAGAGAGCAGACTTCAGGGTGGGTGAAGGAGTGAGATGTAGAATTACATCTGGTGGGTTTGGGCTGAGGTCAAGAACACATCCAGTTCAAACACGGCTGATGGTGACCTGGCTGAGCCGACCGTCCCGACAGTGAACGCCTCTCCCTCTCTGTGGAGTCCAGGCCTTCGCTCTGCCAACAGCTGCTTTCTGCTCCAGGCTCGAAGGAAACGGGACACGTGTAGAACCAATGGGCGCAGGAGTTGATCCACTAGAGGGAGCTTTACTCTGACCCGAATCTAGCCGCTGAGGAACCAGAGATACATCTTCTCACTCAACTGTTAAGCTGCAAACATCTAAAAAAAAACAAAAGAAACACTAGTATGGAATAAAACATGTTCACTGTGACAAAATAACTTTGACTGGTAGCACTCAAATTAAGGTCCAGTGTGTAAAATGTAAAATGTCCCCTTCTCTGCTGGCGGTCGAGCCCCCCCGCCTGCGTGGCTGCCGGGGAGGAGGCTGGCGGTGCTGGTCCCTGGCTGCCGGAGGATTCTACAACTAAATGTAGAATCTTGGCGTTGAAGGTAGAAAGCTGCGTTGCTTTTTCTAGTTCGAAATAACCCATTTGTGGAAACCCCTGAATATTCCACGTATTCAAAGAGATACCGCGAGGTAGCCCCTTTAATGTTGTACACCGGACCTTTAAATAAAGTATTTACAACTTAAATGAATAAGTTGGACTCAAAAGTGCTTCATTTTATTTGGTTAATAGCCGAAGTAATTTCTTTAAGTTCAAATAGTTTCTTTTTAGAGTAGATCAGTCAGCAAAAGTATTAAAGATAACTGAAATTCCTGCCCTAAAAAGTCTTTAAATCTTTTACGTTCTTTGATTCAGTCTTCTTTTATTTATTTATTTTTTTTACGTTGGATGGAATTACAGGGCAACACTTTTTACTGCCAGTAAAAAGTGTTGCCCTGGAAACTGAACAGATATTAAACTGTCAAAGGAGATTTATTACCTCTGCCAGGAAGGAGACTTTGTTATTCCTCCTGTTATTTTGTCTGTTTATCTTTTTATTTGTTAGCAAGATTACAAAAAAACTAAAGTGCGAATCTGCATAGAGTAATAATAATAATACCATTTATACATCATACATTTTATTTATAGGCACTTTTCAAAAGACTCAGCAGAGATCCAGACTGATTTACTTAGTTGTACCTTTGAGGCTTTACTCTGGAGAGGAACAGGAAATGATGCAACAGTGTCTGTTTAACACACAAAGAAACACGGTAGGTCCGGTTCGGGCCCCCGGCAGAGGTTTGTGCTCTACGACTGCTTTTTTTTCTAGTTATGATGTTATTTGGGGCCATTTTTCAAAGACTGGTTTTTAAATCTTAATACTTGATGTATTTTACTGGGACGATGGGAGCGACCAGGACGGGGGACAATGTCGGAGAGTCGCCACAACCAACAACCTGAAATGAGGCGGCAGGTGAGGTGAAAGCCCAGAATGGGAAAAAAATGATAATTGTACAGGAGTGATCAGTGCAGGTCCATGTGAGGGCGCTGACTGACTCAAGCTGGTGAGATGTTGAGATGTGACAGTATTAACCATCTGGACCTGCCCATCTGTACAGGACTTTGGAGATTGGATCAAGTCTAAAGTCAGACGACCTGCAAAGAAACTACCATGACTGCAGAGACAAAGCAGAGGGAAAAAAAAAAATCGTCCCTTTTCTGGAGAACATTCGTTCGTCAGAGATCAGGAGACGAAAATGAACACATCATCTTCCGCCGCCTAGTTCTACTTCCGGGTTGTGTGGTCATGTGACTCAGAATAAAACCTTAATAATCAACACATAGTACTTAGTAATGATGTGTGATGAACTCATGAGATTCTGTTTCAGTCAATGTTCAACGCAGACAAATTGTTTATACATGTCGCCATAGCAACACCGGAAGTCGACGCGTAGAATTCTCCAACTTTTACGACAAACCCAGATCGCTGTGGCAGTGAATGTTAAGGTCGTTATTGTTATCTCGTGATAAAAGATAATTATTCCGCCTAAACTAATGTTCTGCCTCCTCCGGCTTTTAGAGCGAGACGTGTTTGGCAAAACTTGGGGGGTGATTTTTTGGTGGGATTTCTTTTACAAATTACAAGCATGGCGCTTCGTAGCGGGTTTAATATCAGAGACGTCCTCGGCAATTATTACAAATACCTGCATGTCCACAGGTAATAATAGTCCATGAACAGGAAGCTTGAAGCCGCCAGCAGCGAGGAAGAGGACGGTCATGAAGTGAATCATGAAGGGTGTGCCTTCTCTTTGTAGGCCTGATATTACATCGAAGAGCAGGGACAGGTGGGGGCATGGAGGAGGGGGGTAGTGACCTGGCCTCCACTGCCCACCCGTCAGCTGGAGGGATGTTTGTTGTGCCATCGGACCCTCAGAGAGGTCCATAAAAAGTTAAAAAAGCTCCCACCAGGGAGTAAAAACAGAACTCTGCACGTCTTGTGCCGGTCCCCGGCCCGGATGAATGGGGAAGGTTATGTGCGGGAAATTATCCGACGTAAAAACCATTCCAAATCAAGATGCGGAACGCGATGATCCCCTGTGGCGACCCGAAGAAGAGGAAGAAGAGTAGGATACGATGAATACGAGACAGATCTCCTTGAGTCGGTTCATGTGCTCTAAATATAAACTAAATCCGATCAGAGGTTGAGAAATTATGGCCTGAGGACTTTTGATACTGATAAACCTCCCACTAGTGCTGGAAATATAAACTGACCTTTCCCATAATCAATCCAGTTGTTCCTCGCACTAAAGTCTATGTGGGTATAAACAGTTGAAAATAGGCGTGGCGGCGAAGATGGTTCCATAACATCCCCGACTTTTCAGTGATACAATAAAAAACCTGCTGTTGTTAAGGGTTGGGTTTATATTTCCTACATTTTTCTTGGGAGTTACTTTTTTTTTTTACAATGTAGAGTTTAAGAATATTATTAATCCAAATAGTCTCCAGTGTCACCAGTTTAACTACCGCTGATCCCAGTGACTTTTATTTTCATGACCTTATCACCTCACTCCGAGGAAGAACTGCCGTGTGTTAGGATGCCCGAATGTGTGTGTGTTTGTGTGTGTGTGTGTGTGTGTGTGTGTGTGTGTGCGTTTGTGTGTGCATTGAACACTATACCCACAGCAGCAGGCCTGTCCTGGCATGTCTGTAAGTAAAGGTCAAACCAGTGGAACTTAATGGGACCACTGGTTTGCGTGTGTCTTTAAGGCCTGGCTGGTCATTCGGTCTTCAAGCTAAATTCAGAAGCTCTAAGCTTATTATTGTATGTCGAATTGAATAAAGCCGGAGCGGGGTTGCGAGGAAGATGAGCAAAGGAAGGTACACCTATGGGGGGAGAGAGGGAGAGAAAGCCGTCAGGAGAGCTTGGTAGGAACTTGAGGTATGTTGAGAGCAAGCACGGACAGGCTGACTGAGAGAGAGAGAGAGAGAGAGAGAGAGAGAGAGAGAGAGAGAGAGAGAGAGAGAGAGACCTGTTGAGAATTCAGAAGACGCAATATGAGTAGAAGGTTGGATACAATAAATTACAGACACAAGTATGGATTACTCAGGATGCAACAGGTGCATTTCTTTGAAAGGCATTTATTCGTCCATCTAATTTCTTTTACTTTCTAATTCCAAACCCTCGCAGGGCTGGAGCCTATCCCAGCTCACACACTCTAATCTCAGTTGCCCAGCGGTGGTGGAGGGAGCGTTTGATTTGATTTGCAGCAGACCATCGTATGGGCAGAGTGTTTATGCTAAAGAGTAAGGCGCCAAGGACGGAGCCCTGGGGGACACCACAGGTCAAAGGGTCGCACAGAGGAGGAGGCTATTGTGAAAGCCCTAATTTGGGGATTTTTTTTTGGCATATAAAAACATGTGAGGACTTAAGGAACAGAACAGAATAATGTAACTTCATTCAACCAGAAAAACTTTACCTGTGGAGCAAAGTAGGACGGTATAAAGTCATGATACTTTTGACATGAGCGCGCACACACACACACACACACACACACATACGCACACACACACTCAGTCAAATAAATTTAACACTATTACAACCACAATAAAAGATTTTAAAGATTTTGTCTTGTTTCATCTCACAGTCCTGAAGACACACCCTGTGAGGGAGGAGGGTGGAGGAAGGAGGGAGGAGGGAGGAGGGAGGAGGGAGGAGGGAGGTATGAGCCGTGTGCGCTCCTCTGCTTTAACCATATGGACGCTTGGTGATGCATCAACGTTCCATCTGATAGATTCACTGAGGCCATGTTGAGAGAGTTTCAGCTCCTGCATTAAGTTTTCCTTGCAGAGGAAGACCCCTCAGTCTTCCTCTGCCACGTAGGAGTACAGAAGAACCGGCTCCACTCTGGAAGCACAGCGGACCCTGAGGGCGGACAGCCATGAACGATGATGAGGTGGCACAAACAGAGAGAAGATATAGGTCATGAAACATTTTCACCTGAACTCATGTCCCGCTCTAGTGCTAAACTAGAGTAAACCTCCCTCAAACTACACTGTAAAAAATAAAAATAAAGATTTTTAAAGATTTTGGTCCGTTGTGGTCTCTAGAATGTTGCTATAAAAATTACAGTCCCCATGTACAAGACATAATGGTAAAATGACCATAAAAACAGACATAATGTCAACCGGTTTATAGTGACACACTTAGTAACAACAACATTATTTCACAAAATATATACCATATACACCATATTTTAAGCGTCTTATTTCTGTAGAAATTATGGTATGCTCTTGCTGTATGATTAACGTCTACGTGCATCATCTGTCATTTAGGCGGAGTAATACTTTTACGGTAATGACTTGCTTGTGGTATTTTTCCATTTATTTTCTTTAACAGTAAAATCCCATATTTTCCACGTGATTAAGTTAGATTAATTAGATTAATGATCTTATATCCACACTTCCTGTACTGCGTATTATTGTAGATAATATTGTATTATTGTAGTACTGGTATCACTAGGTGGGTTTACATGGACCCCCCTGCTTTTAACGTTATGTGGATGATATTGATGTTCATGTAACATTTCTGGTGAGTTTAAACACACAACACACAACACACAACACACAACACACAACACGGCCTCACTAATAACTTCATATTCGCTAAAATCGTGATGATGTGTTGTTAGTCAGAGTAAAACCACTCCGAGGGACCGATAGGGCTTTAATGTTCCTCTCCCTCGTGTCTTCAGTATAAAAGTAACCCTGAGTTTTTATCGAGCTGTTTTTACACGACAAGGATCACAATAACAGGAGAAACTGCCCCGATCACACGACTGACGCCCGCCTTCTGGTGAAACTCGTCACTTACTGGCGACTTTGCTGTCGTCACACAGCTGCAAAAAGCCCCTCAAAGGTGTCGGTGCATTTAAACACCTTTTCTGATTGGATCATTGCTCATGTAAACACACAGGAATAATCTTTCAGAATGATTTGATTCTGAAAGGAGATAAGTGTCCATGTAAACCCAGCTAGTGTTCCATGTTTCAGCGATTCTACCTTCAGAAGGGGGAGGAGTTATGTTTGTCTTCAGTGGTCTCAGTCTGTGGCGTTCCTCAGTGGTATCAGTCTGTTGTGGTCACCGGTCGTCTCTGTCTGTAGTGGTCTTTGGTGGTGTCTGACTCTGGCGGGCCTCAGTGGTGGTCACCTGTGGTCTCAGTCTGTTCTGGTCACCGATCGTCTCTATATGTAGTGGTCTTTTGTGGTCTCTAACTCTGGCAATCCTCAGTGGTGGTCACCGGTGGTCTGAGTCTGTGGTCGTCCTCGAAGGTCTCGGTCTGTGGTGGTCCTCTGTGGTCTTCGTCTGCGGTGGTTTTCCGTAGTCTCGGTCTGTGGGGGTCCTTGGTGGTACCACTGAAGGTGCTCCTTTAAGATTCCAGTGCAGCA